>JASANA010006953.1:0-60204 GCA_030248095.1 Ptycholaimellus sp. GST1_10
CTCCTTCTAAGCACTGTCCTAGAATTTGGATTCGCCGGTGGGGGTCGTTGGTCAGACGGTGGATGAGATTGAGGAAGGAGGACTTCCAGGTGGGGAAGTCTAGAGGGTCTCCCTTTAATCGAGGATACTTCATCATCGGAAGCGTTTGTCTCAGTTGTTCTCACTCCTGTTGGAGGAGCAGGTTGTGGAGGACTTGCTGGCAGTATTGCAACGACGCCATTTCCACTCCTTGCATCGCTGGGTTCAAACCCCAGTTGCTGGCCTGAGCTTGCATGGGCTGCCAGGGAGGCGGCTGGGGAGCATAGTACTGTTGTGGTTGCGGTGGGGCTGGAAGGGGGTGAGGGGGGAGCTCATACGCCACTCTGACCTCTTCCGGGGCTCGCTGTGGCTCTCCATCTTGCCGTGCCAGTTGCGGTGGGATGTAGTGATGTGGAAGAGGTCCGGCGGGACCACTCATCCCTCCTCCTATGTGTTGTCCTCCGTGTGGAGCTGGTCTCGGTTGGAAGGGGGTCGGTTGTGCTGGAGGGTGATGGGCCATCCATGTCACTGGTCCTGGGTAGTGTTGGATTCCATGTCCCGTTCCAGGACCCACCTCCAGCATTGATGGGTGTGCTGGGGAGGGCATCTGAGGTTGTGGGGGCAGTGGTTGTGCCAGTCTCTGTGGCGGGGGAAGCGGGTTTGCTTCCGGAGGAGGATGTAGCTGCTCTCTTTCTCATGCATCCTCCGCTGGGAGTCCCGGGGGAGGTGGTGGAAGGAACAATGGTGGGGGATGATGGGTTGTCTGTACCCAGGTGGCTACTGCCATGGGATCGCCGTCAAAACGGTTGTGGTATGCTTGTCCTCGAGGAGGTTGGTCCCGGGGAGGCGATTCCTCTGGTGCTGGGTGATAGACATTCGCCTCTACCATTCCTCTTTCTCTCCCCGGTGTCTGGTTTGGCTGGTCTGATGTGTTCCGTTGTTCTGGGCATTCTGGACCTATTAGCACATGGAGTTGTCATCTGGATTTCTTCTTTTGTTGCCGTTTGCTCCCTCCCGGTGGAGCGGAATGTGAGTGAGAAGTTGGGGTTCTCACCAGTGTTTTCTCAGGCTATGCTGGTGGCCGTGGGAGTTCGGGTGTTCTGCTCCAAGGGTGTTCCGCTGTTCCCATCCTCCTTGAATGGATTCGAGGGTGAGTTGGGTTCCGTATCGCGTCGGATGGAGCAGTGTCCTGCCTTCGTGGGGCTTCCCGGTCCTCAGCGTAGTCGGGGTTAAGGAAGACCAGTGTGCCCAGAGTGGCAATGGCAACCACGTTGGATGGTTGAAGTTGAACGGATTTGGCCCTGGTCGTGCGTGGGTCTCTCGTAGGGTACCGCGCTGTCGATGGGGGGCATGGTCATGGAGCCTTGGTGGATGGATGAGTGGTGGTGATGGGATTGTGCGGTGTGTGTGCTGTCGTCGATAGGTCTTGGTACGTCTAGGTTGAGCATAGTCGCCGCTGCTGGTTTGAGGTGAGCCGTGGCTGCTTTGTCTGCTAGATTTATGACTTCTTGCCGACGATGCAGGAGTTTGAGCCACAGCTTTTCGAAGCCTGGGCAATGATGGTTGTCGGGCACCAGGAGGTCCAGATGTGCTTGGGTTTGGGCTATGCACTCTGAAAGCCAGGTCACGTTGTGATAGAGGCAGAGATGCAGTGCCTCGTCTTCAGTCGGTGGTTCCATCTCGTTCCTATTGTCTAGTGATGGCAGCACGTGATCTTGCTCGTGGTGGTGCTGTTCAGTCGCTGTGGCCTGGTCCCGAGGTTACACAGTCATTGTGGAGTTTGAGAAGGTTACACGTCTCGCAGTAAAGGGCATCAAAGATGGCGAAAGTGGTGATTTTCTGCTCGTCTCCTTTCTCCGCGAGTAGCACTGCCACATTCTTGGGGTGGAAGATGCCTTGTAGGAATAGTTGCTCCACGACATTGAGTGGGGAAGGGTCATCCACTAGGCAGCATCCTGTGAAATTATAAGTGGCCATGCTGGCGTTGAGGAGCTTTTGGCAGATCGTCAGTACCAATTCGGCCTCGTCCAGTCCTAGGATTCGATCCAGGTTGCCGCAGGAGCAGCAGAGACAGTAATGTCACTGACACTTGGTGCAGTCAAACTTGTTGATGATGTCAAAGATGTTCTGGCAGTCGAAACAGCGGAAGACTGAGTGAGCTGCCATGATGGTTGTTTATCGATGTTTGTTCTTCCGGAAGAATAGGATCGGTGACGCTGTCAGCTGTCAATTCTTTTGGCTACAATAGGCCCTTTAGCCTTAGCTTGTTTAGACAAGAGGTGAACGCCACGCGGATAAGTCCGATTGGAGAAAGGAAAAGGTGGGGCCGTGGTGTGCTAAGTGGCATCAATAGTCACGCAGACTCAAGGCTCTCATCAATTAAGATCGTTCCAGAAGTTCGCGGTACAATTGTGTAATGTTCTCTAGGGCCTTTTCCTTGTCTCCTACCCCTCCCACGTTGCATGTTGTCTGGTGGTGTCAACTGAGTTGCATTTCTCCTCTATTCCCGCTGTTTCTCTGCGAACGATGACATCACAAGTGGAATGATAGGGCAGTGTGGTGGATGGGTAGAAGCATCAGAGTCGTGTGGATGTAATGGACATGATAAGAAGCTATCATAGTTGCTCGGAGTGGTTTCCCTGAGTTCCCTTGCTGGCACATGGCGCGCCATATGCAGCGTCTCTGGCCATGTGCCATGTGCCGCCACGTGTCGCCCCTCCACAGGAGTGAGCGGACGAGGATGATGTTCCTTGAGACTCTGGACGCCACGATCAATCTGACCTCCCCAGGGTCTCCAACAGTCTGCCCACATCTGGCAGTCCGTTGACAATGGCTGCCAGGGACTGGACTTGATTGTAGGTATCTTGTAGTGCGGGGTTCATCCGGCGCATCCTTCGGAGGCTCTCGAAGGCGGTGTAGAGTTTGTCGGCTTGTTTGCAACTGATCACGTAGCTGTCGCCTTGGGACAGGATGGCCTTCTCTTTCTCGGCCTCGGCATTCGCCAACTGCTTCTGGAGCTCCTTACAGGTCTTCTCCAGTGTCTTCACTCTCGCCTGTAGTTCCTTTTCCACTTTCGTTGGCGTAGGGGACCTGGCGTCGCGGTTTGGCTACAGTCGGCGGTTACTGGGATACCGTTGGTCATGTCGAGGAGACCTTCGGCGCCCTTCTGCCTGGTCCTTGCCTCCCCTGAGGAAGTCAAGGACGTCGTGGCCTCCTTGTACGGGCCTGGAGTGTCCTTGATTCTCCAAGGCAGTAGGCTTGATAGAAGAACGTGATCACTGTCTCCCCGGTTCCGAATCTGAACTGCCTCCTCCTTCCTTCTCGTCCTCGCCTACCTCCTCTCCTTCCTTTCCCTCCTTCTCCTGGTGAGGCATAGTGACTGTTTCATCTCCTATTGGCTGCAGGGGAGTATTGGCGGACATAATTCTCTGGGAGAAATATGGCTGAGGCTGATGCGGAGGGCTGGAGGTTGTCAACGATGAGCTTCTGGAGCGCGTACTCCAACGGCGGGGGCAGTGGAGGGTCGCTGTAGGGCTGGAGCTGGGACTCAGAGCTAGACTCAATGGGGAGACTGGGACTGGCTGATGAGGGGGCTTGGTGGAGAGAGTGACTGAGGCTGGAGGGGTAACTGGCTGGGTACCTCCGATCCTCCCCCCACACCGGGGGCAGAGCCATAGTGAAGGGGAGCTGGTGATAGTGTGGAGAAGTGGGGGAATGATCTCCAAGCTCTTGTGTGGAGGCCAGAGCGAGTTCGGAGGAGGCCTGTCTCTTTGGAGTGCTGGTGGAGAAACTTCGGCTTCATTTATCACCATTAGGCATATAAAGAAGCCCCCTTTGCCCGATCAGCCAGTGCGTGTGGAAGAAGGGTGTGTAAAGCTGATGAATAGGGCAATTAGGCGGAGAGAGGGGGATCGTTAAACGATCCTGGCACTGAGGCAGTGGGCCGATTAGAGCTGACAAATGGGCGCCAGTGTTTGTGGAGGCTGCTTTTTGCGAGGGGTGCAAAAGGGTGGGGGGTGGGGGTAGTGTGGAGTCATTAGTTGTCTGTGCTTAGCTGCTCCTTGGAGGCCGCTTTTTCTGAAGGGGGGCAAAAAAGAAGGGTGTGGTGGCAGGGCAGGTCATTAATTGCCCGCAGTTTGCCACTCCTTGGAGGCTGCTTTTTTTGCGGCTTGTGCAAAAAACGTAGGCTCGTGGAGGGAGGGGCAATTAGTCCACCGCCTCTTCTTGCCACCTTTCTTGCGAAGACTGGGGGAGCAGGTTCCTGATAGTGGAGGCAAGGGGGGTTTGCAGGGGAGTGTGTGTGGCACTGAAAAGCGGAGTGTACAGTGAGGGGGTGCAGGCAGGGGGAGTTTTGCAGGGTGCCGAATAGTAGGTAGGAGGGCCAGGCAGGCGGTGAAGTGAGGCAAAGATTGGAGCTGGTGGAGTTTGAGGCCAAGCCCTTGCTGGCCAAGAAGCTGCTGCCAGGCACTTTACGCATTGTTGAAGAGTCGTAATATGCTGCACTAAGCCGATCTCGAGTAGTTTGTTCTTTAAAGCAGCCACTTTTAGGCTGTCGAAGCAGATGCCTAGTAGTCTGCGCTTGTCGGATCAGCCTCCTAGTTGGCTGCGAAGCAAACTCCAAGTAGTCTGCTTGTGCTCGAATCAGCCGCCTGTTTGGCTGCGAAACGGACTCTTGGTAGTCTGCACTTGTCCAATCGGCCACTTGTTTGGCCACGAAACGGACTCTTAGTAGTCCGCACTTGGCGAAGTCAGCCACTTGGTTGGCTGCAAAGCAGACTCCAAGTAGACTGCGCTCATCCAGTCAGCCGCCGGTGCAGCTGTGAAGCGGACTCCTAGTGGTCCGCCCTGACGAATCAGCCACCTGTTTGACTGCGAAGCAGGCTCAAAGTAGCCTGCACTCATCCAGTCAGCCGCCGGTGCGGCTGTGAAGTGGACTCCTAGTGGTCTGCACTGACGAATCAGCCGCCTGTTTGGCTGTGAAGCAGGCTCAACGTAGCATGTGCTTGTCCAGTCAGCTGCCAGTGCGGTTGTGAAGCAGACTCCTAGTGGTCCGCACTGACGAATCAGCCACCTGTTCAGCTGCGAAGCAGGCTCGAAGTAGCCTGCACTCGTCCAGTCAGCTGCCGGTGTGTCTGTGAAGCAGACTCCTAGTGGCCGCACTGATGAATCAGCCGCCCGTTTGGCTGCAAAGCAGGCTTGAAGTAGCCTGCATTGTTGAATCAGCCACCTAGTAGGCTTTGACGGGTGCTGAGGATTTATTGTTCCGTTCTCCTTCCCATGTTGATAACCAGCCACCTGGTAGGCTGGGCGCATTCCTGGCCACTGGGTAGGCCTGTGCTGTTGCGAATTCTGTGCTCGTCAGCACAGAGTTCCGTAGAACAAATTCACTCTCCTCTGCATCCTCCTTCCATCCATTGATGGCTCAAGGTGGCAAAAGGTGTACTAGGCCTTTGCAGAGTAACTAATGGGCCGCTGTGCCTCCAAAGAGAGAAGGAACGAGGGGGCTCTTTGAAGGCGCCCTCACGTGACGGCCACTCCAATGTTGGCCGTCCCAGCCGTAGAATCCTGCTGGCTCTCCCGCTTCCTCAGCAAGGTGGGCAGAGTGCAGCAGGGCATGCCTTGCAATCTTCCTACCTCCCCCCATAAGGGCGGCAGAGAAGGAGATCAATAAGCTGAGTAGGTTGTTGCCCGCTGGCTCCTGTTAGCTCTTAGGAGGGGCTTTCCACAGGCATCTGGCATTTTAATTCAATCCGCAGTCGGAGTCCACAGAGGAAGGCTGTTGTGAAAGAAGTGCAATGGACATATGTTGTGTCATTTGTCATTTTCAGGTCTGCAGTCGGAGTCCACAGAGGAAGGCTGCTAGAGATGAAAAGCTTGACCATTGAGACTTAGTCCTACTGTTTGCCGATTCCTGTCCACAGTTGGAGTCCACAGAGGAAGGCTGCTGGAGAGGGATTGCAGGGACAGATTGACTCGTAGTGGCCGTTGATCTGTGCCCAGTTCATGTCACAGTCAAAGGTGACCTAGCTTGATGAACTAGGCCTTGTAGAAGTGGATAGCCATAGGCTTGTGCCAGGTGCATTTCGGTCATCCGAAGTTGAAGAGCAGGGGAGAAATGTGCTGGCCATTGAAGAACATTGATGCTTCATTCCATCCGGTGACCAATTGATTGGTGAAGAATGATGGGAGGTCAATGAGCATCTTGAGGCTGTAGGCAGAGATCTGGATGCCGCAGCCGATGCAGATTTGCACCGTTGAAAAGGTCGGCAAATCTTAGTCAGACGCAGAGTAGAACCAAAGTTCCATAGATATCTTCTTTTATCCGTCTTTAGGATAATATAAGCATTGAGGAGAGATTTGCCGAATTCATTTCATTAAAGTAAAACTTTAATGCTAGTTGGCGATGTCTTGAAAGGCAGAATCGATGCCGCTCCTTTCTGTCCTTTGAAGGGTGGAGGAGGCGGACGGTATTTGTGGATGATTGTCGGTGTCCATCTGTGCGCTGGCCAAGTGGCGTCTGCTGGAGCAGGTCTGGGACTTTCTGGAGCTCCGCAGGGAGAGCTTGGGGGTAGATGGAATGGGGTATGAAGTTGTAGGGGACTGTCGGCGTCCATCTGTGCGTTGTCCAAGTGGTGCCGGCTGGAGAAGCTCTGTGTCTCAGAGATGCCCAGCTAGGTGCACTTGGTGGAGCAGAGCGCACTCTTGGCCAATCTTGGCCTGCCTAGGTGATGAAGGGAGATTGAGGGTAGAAGGAGGGTGTCACACAGGCGGTGAGATAGATGATGGCATTGGCGCGTTCGAGGCAGGCGCTGTCCATCTGTCTGTGGAAGTGCTAGGCCCTGGCCACTTGGCTCAGGTTCCAGGCCATTCTAGGCCCTGGCCAGTTGGCTTAGGCTTAGGTTCCGGCTGCGGGTACCCTTCTCTCTCACCCGGCGGCGAAAGTAGAGGCTGTGGGGGGTGAGAGGGATGAATTGAGATGGACACGTATGTCGGCGGTGTGAAAGGTGGGCTGTCTAAGCGAGGCCAGCTTAGGCGCCTGTCACACTTGAGGCTGTGGAGGGTGAGAGGGATGAATTGAGATGGACGTGTATGTCGTCGGTGCAAAAGGCGGGCTGTCTAAGCGAGGCCAGCTTAGGCGCCTGTCGCACTTGAGGCTGTGAAGGGTGAGAGGGATGAATTGAGGTGGACGCGTACTTCAGGGTTGCAATGGGCGGACATGTGAGGCTAGCAAGGTATGGGCGTCTTGCACAAGCAAGGCCGCACCATTTTGGCATCGAAGAGTGAAGAAGGCCTTTCAAGGGTAGGGAGAAAGTAGTACTTTCTGTTCGCTTCTGACGATGGTGAATTTAGGTGGTTCTGAGAGTTGCGTGAAAGTTACGCAGCTCGGGATGATGCTGAGTAAATTGCTCTTGTTGACACTGCAATGAGAATTAGCGCAGCTCAGGATGACCGTGTCCAATTTGCTCGGGTTTATGGCGGCAAATAGATTTTCCACAGCTCGGGATGACACCGGGCAAATTGTTCAGGTTGAAGGCTACGATGACTTTTACACAGCTCGGGATGATGGTGGCCAATTTGCTTGGGTTTACAGAGGCGAAGATTGACACAGCTTGGGATGATGCCATGCAGGTTGCTCTTATTGCTGGCCACAATGATTTTGCTGTATCTCAGGATGACGGTGGGCAATGCAATTCGATGCAATTGATGCAGCTCGGGATGACAAGTGCTGAATTTGGGAGGCAGGGCAGAGTTAGGCCGGCTGCCAGTGCAGAGCTTGCTCTCAGTAGGCCGCTCAAAAGAGGCTTTGGCGAATTGCACAAACTTTGAGTTTGTTTCCACTCTCGCCTCCTTTTGGAGTTGTCGAAGAAGCATAGATAGAATTTGCATATCTCAATAGATAGTGCAATGTCTGGCAGGCGATGAATTGATTGCAGTTGGCCAATTCATTGGCGTGCAGGCAGAAGCCATTGGGGAAGCCATCCAGGTTTCTGTAGGCCAGGTACACCACCGACCTCTTACTGTCAGGCTTAGTAAGGAGGGGCGATAGTGGGAGCCTTTGTGGAATTGAGGAGGACGTCTTCCTAGGGGCAGAGCTTCATGGCGCTGTGCGCGTTCATGCAGTTACCGGAGTAGAAGATGACGCAGGTGCTGAACTTGTTCTGCTTGATGCCGGAGCAGAAGATGGGCAGGAAGCAGTAGCAGTAGTCGATCAGAACGGATTCTTGAGGCCAGTTGGTGTTGCTGCTGGCGGACTGGAAGTGGCAGAGGCCGCAGGGGAAGCCGTCCAGCATGCCGCACTGGTTGCAGTCCATGGTGTTCAGGATACAGTTGTGGCCGTTCAGGAAGCTGTAGTGAAAGCAGCAGTTGTTGTCCAGAAGTTGCGCTGTCTTCGAAGACGGGCAGAAGGAGGAGGGCAGTGGTCGTTGCAGTACACTCTGCCCACAACATGCACTACGTGAAAGCATTCTTTGCAGTACACTCTGCCCACAGCATGCACCACGTGAGAGCAGTCTTTGCAGTACACTCTGCCCGCAACATTCAATATGTGATAACAATATTTGCAGTACACTCTGCCCACAACATTCACTACGTGAGAGCATTCTTTGCAGTACACTCTGCCCACAGCATGTACTAGGTGAGATCAGTCTTTACAGACGGCTCTGCCCACAATATAAACTACATGATAGCAGTCTTTGCAGTATACACTGCCCATACCATGCACTATGTGAGAGCAGTCTTTGCAGAAAACACTGCCCATAACATACACTGTGTAAAGCAGTCATTGCAGTATATACTGTCCATAACATGCACTATGTGAGAGTAGCCAATTGTGGATCCAATTTGAACGACCTACCACACTGTGGCTAACTTAAGAACTAACCACAATTGTGAATCCAATCTGCATGACCTACCACATTGTGGCTAACTTAAGAACTAACCACAATTGTGGATCCATGCTGAACGACATACCACATTGTGGCTAACTTAAGAACTAACTACAATTGTGGATCCAATCTACACGATCTACCACATGGTGGCTTACTGAAGAATTAACCACAAATGTGGATCCAATTTGCACGACCTGCCACAGTGTGGCTAACTTAAGAACTAACCACAATTGTGGATCCAATCTGCACGACCTACCACATTGTGGCTTACTAAAGAATTAACCACAAATGTGGATCCAATTTGCACGAGCTGCAACAGTGTGGCTAACCTAAGAACTAACCACAATTGTGGATCCAATCTGGAGTACAGCTGCTGCAGCCGGGCCCTCCTTGCCGGCAATTCGTCCACCTCCACCCCCCTACATCCCCGCCAAGCAGCAGATGGCTCCCCGCCCTCCTCTCCAATGCTTTCCCCATCATTTCCAGCAAGGACCCCACCGCGGAGGACCAGTGCACCTTTTCCAGCCCCGCCCCGTCAACCATCCCCCCCAGATTCCGCGGTGTCCCGTCCGGCAGGGCCCCAGCAGCATCTTCCACCGCTCCCACCATCTCAGCAGCCCCATCAGCAGCCGCCGCCGCCCCCGCCGCCTGCCCCTGCGCCTGCCCCGGTGCCCGCGCCTGCACCCATGTTGGTGTCCGCGCCTCAGTCTCAGGCCATGGCAGGAGGCTCTGCCCCGGTAGCCCTGCCCAACGTGATAGAGCTGGTGCTGGACAACCTGCCCGCTGCCCCTCCCCCTTCACCCGTACCTGCCCCCCACGTGCCCAAGGGATGATCCAAACGGTCTAGCCAGAGCGAGGATCGAAAGCACCGCCACCACCGCTAAAAAGTCGCTTTGATCTCTAAGAAAAAGCCTAAGGAGAGAAAGTAAAATGCGGATAAAATATGATTGATTATCGAAGAATTTAGGAAAGAAATAAAAAGTTGAGTTGAAGTGAAGTAAGATTGATGAATGAGGTTTGAATTTTGGGTGATTGAGCAAATCGAGGAGAGCCATGGGCGGTGAGTACTGGACTGTGGTCGCCCCTCCCTTCCTATTCCTTCCCATCCCTTTTGTTGCTTATTGTACAAGCATGCGCCCCTCCCTTCCTATTCCGCCCCATGCATTATTGTTTTTCCCAGTTTTCTTGTACTCTGCTTAGAATCGATGAAGATGTGAAATGTTGTAAATTGATAAAATGTGATGGATGTATGTTTTCTGATGCAGGTGCCGTTGGCACCTTTGACGCATGTGAAAGAGGGCGTAGTGCGATAAAATGTCAACGGAATTTTCAACATTGCTCACTTCTTTCGCCATGCCCCCCCTCACGTGCCCGCCTGTCAGCATTCCTCCTCGCTGTCGTTGTTTTTCCCAGATTGGCTCCTGGTTTTCATTTGAGTAGAAGGCATTATCCTCCTGCTCTACAAAACTATGGAAAACATTCTCCATTCAAATTACCATATTTCAAACACACTGGTGACAAACAGACAACCAAAAAGAGAAGGCCGACTATGTCATTTGCGTTCACGCGGTGTGTGTTGGGCTGCTTCTTGAAGATGTCTCGGATGAACAGGTGGTCCTGTTCCATCAGCCAGTGTACTCCGATCAGCTTGGCTCCTTCGGCCTTCCCTCTGTCTGTTTCGTCCATCCAGTTGATGAAGTCTTTGATCGGTTTGATTGGACCTGCCTAATCAACATCTTGGCTTCAGTGTAGATGTGGTTGATTCGCTTGGCCTTTGCGACCGCTTCCATCAGCGACCCAGCCCACCAGAAGTGGTCATCCACAAACCTGGAATCCTGGAGCTGCGGCATATCCTGGAAGTTCTCAAGGTCTGAGTCCTTGCAGAGCTGAAGGTGACGCTGTATCACCCACAATGTGACCGAGGTGCTTGAGTTCAAGCCAAACGGTAGCTTCTTGAACCTTAGCTGGATGATGTTGTCTGTGGCTGGCCCTTTCTCAGAGTCCCTCAACCTGGTCATGTCCTGGAACTCCTCCTTGAGCTTCAGGGACCTGAAACAGCATCTCAAAACTCCCGACACCAGATAACGCGGAAACCGGGGAAAGGACGACCCCCAGGGCGCCCCGGGCAGGGGGGGCGGGGCCAGAAGGAGGGGGGGTCTTAGAATTGTGTCTAGTTTTGAAAAAAAGTATAAAAAAGGGGGGTCAAAATTTTTCGGCAACCACGTTTCCGAGACTTTCAACCTTCTCACTAAAGCTCTTTTAAATGAGCGAGAAAATACTCGGCGACCTCGCCGACCTTTGGACTTCTTCGGGATGGGTGAAACCGGTCCCGGAGCATTCCAAACAGTACTTTTTTGAATAGAAACATCGTAAAATGGGGATTGCTGAGAAATGACGAATTCTCAACGGATTTGGACAAACCTTTTTTCCTGAAAGGGAAGGAAATGATTTAGATTTTAGGGAAGGAAAGGATTTTTAGAGACTTGAAAGGGGGGATGGGCTCTGCGGTCACCTATTGCCACATACTGGTTGTTTTCCATTTAGAGCTCTCGCTTATTATGCAAAAAGGCATGTTAAATAAAAAACATTTTATACCCAACAAAAGCTGATAAATAAAGGATCAGAAATCAATTTAAAATGAACTTAGTATATGCATTATTGTTTCTAATGCATGGAGTTGCTTCATCAATTCTCAAAACTTGTCAATGCATTTTACCTAAATTACAAAACAAAGATGACACATGTTCCTATTTTGACTGCATGAGGAATCAAATGAACAATTGCCCAATTGCACGTTACACTGGCTACAATGTTAAGATGCAGATCCAAAATATATTAAAAAACGATTCTTTTACTTCTTGCATCCAAGAAAAAGTTGGTGACTTGGTTAACACATCTACAGGCAGCTATTATCTGGCAAGTAACATTATTTTACCTCTTTTGCAACAAACCACAGAATTTTACTCTACTATAAAGAGCAACAAAACAGTTTCTAATTCATTTCAACATTTACATCCATATTGTTTACATAATGTATCATGGCAAGAACAAGACTCGCATGGAATTTTATTACTCAGTTTTCCATTGGCTCTTCTCAGATTTTCTCAATTTATAAATGCATCCGACACTAAAGTTAAAAATTTCTCATTTAGCACTGAAAATGGCTTGAATGTGGATTCCTATGTCAAGATAACCCCTGTTCAAGGATTAGAATTTAATTTCACATATCAAGCCCCCAGCTACAACAAACCACACTGGCCATGTTTCTATGAAACACCTCAATTGGTTCACTATCCAATGGATGACTGCCTTGATTCACATGTAGAGGTTCAATCGCTAATTTTTATCACTATTCGATTAAGTCATGACAAAAATGCCTATGGATTAAATGAGTCTCAGTGCCCAAACAGTACAATATATCCTCCATTCATGACTACACCAACAAAAGCAGCAGCATTTGAAACCACTAGAATGATAATTGAATCAATTTACATAATGGGAAGCCCTAGTTTTTCATGCTTTACTATGGTTGATAATGTTTTGGTTGGAGGTTTCAAATATGTTTCTTTGGTTCCAAGTCAGTATTTTTGCACTATTGAGAGAGTGCTAGAAAATTGGAACAGTGCTTTAAACCTATCAGCTTCGAAAGGGATGATAATTTATAATAATGTGACTGTATCAAAACACTTTAATGTTCCTGAGACTGAAACAGAACCAATTAATAGCAGTGCATGTGCAAAGTTACATCCAAGACAGTTCCAACTATGTCCTTATGAAAACGCTGTCCATGACAAATATTCTGGACGTCATAGGTTTAATCTATGTTTGAAAACTGAACCATGTGAAGAAATTTCAAAAAATTTACAAAATAATTCAAACCATGCCTCATTATTTGTCGATTTTTTAACCAAACGCCTAACTTTATTCAATTTATCACCATTATGTTTGACGCCACTTGATAATGATGGATCATTTTTAATTGAAGTAGAGCCTACATCAAACATGCTTTGGCAAAGTGGTTTAGATGTGAATAGCAAAGAATCATCAAAGACTTATTCTGCTCCAGCACATTACTTGACCCGCAAACAAGCAGAAGACAAAATAATGAAATCTTTAAGCAAAGTTATATTGCATAAAGAACAATGTCAATCACACCTGAATGCCTGGGAAAAACCAACGTGCAAAGATGAATTTCTAAAGGACATGCAGAAAAATCGTATTAAAAACGTATTTATTATTCAAATGACAACTATGGATTGCAGAAGATTTGTGGCTAATTTAAAGCAGCATTTGAGGCGTCCATTATGTTCTGTGCAACATGGTAATACAACAAAATATTTTTTTCTAGCACCAGAGACCTGGAAGCATAAGGAAAACTATACAGAGTGGGGTTTCATTATCCAGGCACTATCGTTTTCAAGGAATGGCACAATCTCTATGGGCTGGTCAAATGATGAATCACTTATTTCTATTGAAGATTGTTTTGATTTTGATCGCCTTGAAATGATTATGGACAATGGTAAATATAAGTGGAAGAAATGTACCAGGGCACAAATCAATGAAGAAAATGTAGGGCTTCAAATAAAGTTTAACAATTTTAATTGGTGTATATGCTGTAAAAACAACCGCCAGGCAAGAAAATGGGATCTTGTCAAAAGTGCTGAAGGGGCTTATCTCAAAATTCCATCAAATGCGCTCTACATCTGGTTAGAAAATGCAATCAAAAGCTTATTTGACTTTGATAAAATTGTCTGCTACAGTGATTCGGAATTTTCTTTTAATTTTATCCTCAAATTAAGACCTAATACCAAAAACCATTTGCTGTGGAAGAACAATCAGCTACGATTGCGATATGGTGGTTTTCAAGCAATGATAGAAAAGCCAGAATGCATGTTTCATGGAACGTGGATGGCCTATAGACAATATTCAAATCCCGAGGAGGCAAATTTCTGTGCCAGTATGCCCTGTCATCTGAACTACCCACATAGTTGTCCTATACGAAATCAATATCAAGGAAACATATTCATAAAATTGGAACGTCTTGAGCAATTGCTCAATTTATGTCATCGTCAAAATGCTGCTACAGCAAATTTGCAGGGTAAATATGCCTTATCCACCTGGGATGCTGCCAATATTATTCAGTCTACACTTGAATGGGCCCTCTCATTGTTCTTTCAGAGGAATACTATACGCCCCCATTGCACAGAACCACTCACTAACTTGACAATGCATAATAGTATCTTGTTTACAGCGGATGGATTCAAGCTCAATCCAAATGATTTATCTTATGAAGGTTTCCTACTTGGACTGGACAAAAAAAACTATCTCCCTTTTGTGTTTCGGACACTTCTAACTGGTTCAATTCATGCAGAAAGTGCTACAAATATTCAACAGAAGTTAAGTACTATCTTTAATATTCATGAGAACAACATAAGGATTTGGTTGCCCCAGAAATCCAGTGTCCCATTTCCACCGTGCGCTTTTGGTCATTGTGTTAGATTTTAGCACTTTTAATGTTTTAATAAAATCTTATTTGTATATTTTTATTGTATAAATTTTTGCACTGTGTAATTAAAATATTAAAAAAACCAATACTGAAAAATATCCATAAAATATGATACATAAAATATCCATCACTTTGAGCTACACCCCATACACATACCATGTTTTACATATAGCATAGTCCCATTAAACTTGTTTTTTTGAAGAACGCTGCTCCATACATTCATTTCATTCATTCATTCAAGGGAAATATGGAAGTGGTTGCTTTGGGAAATATGCGTAAATTCAACCTATTATGCATTCCAGCAGTTTCTATTGCTATGCGATTCAATGGAAATTTGCACTGTTTGTGAACATTTTGGAAGTATGGAAAACTACTTATAATCGATGCACACTACTTCGCAGAGAATGTTATCATGGTAAAAGAGAGAGAGATTCCAATTATAAAAACGCTGCAAACGAAAAATTCATTTGTGTGCGCATGATGGTCTCTTCTCTGTTGGTGCCTGCATAGCAATTGATACATTTTTAGAAGAATTGTCTCACCAACATACAACATTGTGTTGCAACATGGAGGTGTATGCACACAGTGGTATAAGTGGTGTAAGTCGTTGCAACATGATCAAGTTGCACATGATAGAATGTTGCAACAGCATCTAAATATTGCCACTGATTTATGAAAATGACTTATGTATATGGGTTATTCTATTTATAAGACTAAGCATATAAGTTGTGCTGCATTACAGCAGGAACATAGCGAGGATCTCTTTAGTCGGGAGTCACCGAGCAGGGAAAAGGGACGACAGGACCAGGTTATTGACAGACTGAACTAAACTCTCTTCCGCCTGCCGCAACGACTCAAGGTCAACGAAACTGGCTTGGGAAACGCCACAGCGCTCTGGGCGGCGAGGAAGAGGAGGAACGGAATCACACCAGGCATCTAGAGCAGGTAGAGGAACGGGGCCTCGAATCTAAGCTACAAGCAGTACAACAACTAAAGAGGGCAAGATGGGAATCATGGCCAGTTCAGGGCAGTAGCAGACTGGCTCTTAGGCTGTCGAAAGTTAGTGTCAGTGAAGGTAGACATCGTATCGATCGGGGAGGCAGTGAGGATGGCAGAGAGTGTAAGAGCTGCTGCGGCGGCATCGCCAGTCTGGGTTAGGGCTCAGTCAGAGGTGGGCGAAGCTGAACCTCAGGACCCCCATCAGAGCCTGACTCGCCGGAACTGCCGCTCATGAAGCAGAGAAGTGGAGTATCCCAGGCCAGCATCTTTCCACCCAGTATCGCCAGCACGGTGATCCAGCTCCTCTTCCAGATTCCCGTCCAGCCTCTCCAGGTTTGAGATTGAAGAAGAGGTGGCAGATGCTCCTTCTCTTGCGGGCTAGTCGATGTCTCGAGGCCGTAGAGAGATGATTCTCTCTAGTCTGTCGGCTAGAACTGCGGGGCTGTTGTAGCCAAGGTTGAGGTCGTTCGGGTCGGGCTGGGCAGGATGGCGATGACCACCAAGAGGTAAGAGTCCCCGGAACTCAGCCAGCAAAGGGGACCGGGTAGTATATCGTGGCCCTAGAGCCGGATGGCATTCCCTTTCCAGTTCCGCGGGATCTCTCAAGGCAGGTTGACTGCCGACTGACCATCAGACTTCCGCTCGAGTTCAGCTCTTGTAGATGGTGGAGCTGTTGAAGGCGGAGCCAGCGATGGCGGCGTGGGAGTTACCGTTGGGCTGTGTTCTGCGGCGAATGCATGCAACGTTGATACAGTCGGTGAGGTTGGCGAGCCTGAAGGGCTGGGCTGAGGCCAGAGAGCTTGTAAGGGAGAGGCTGTTGGGCGTCGGGCAGACGGTGCAATTGATCTAGGTACGCCAAAGTACGCCAAAGACCACCAAGAACAAAATAAGACCCCGCTCATTTCATGCTTCTTTTATATTTGATACCCTGTACTTGTTACAATAAAAACTGTACAAAACGGCATATGTCATTTATCTTTATTTCGTTTTATTTTTATTTTTAATAATTTGAGAATAACAAACCAAATTACACTGTTGTATTTTATCTGCATTCGTTTTAAGAAACCAAAGATGCTCAATAATGATGGGAACAAAGATATTCCACAAAACTCCAGTTCAAGATATCTTTATATATTGTCCAATTGCGAAAGTCAATACATGACGAACCAAGCTGTTTCCAAACTTTCTACAACAAAAACAGTCCCGCAACCAACTTCTAAAACAAGTCCAATTTATCGTTATCCTATCATTGCAAAACTTGGTCCTCACACAATAATATCCGACTGGGTAATGGATAGCAGTTGCAATGCATCTCACATGGGTACATCATCAATGGAGAACGAGCAAACTCAATCTGCACAAAAAGAGCTTGCAAAAGAAAAATTTTATTGGCTCTCCAAATCAACAAAATTCAAACAATGCTTTTAAGGCGTTCGAATTTTTATTACTATTTTTATTACTTTTATTCCAATGAATTATTGTGATACTTTCCCGTTTTGTGAGATATGTTTGTTTGTTTCATTAATAAAATCACATTAGAGTTTGTTAATTCTTGTAGTTACACTTTTGGTTTTAATATTTACTTTTAGCTAAAATTGAAAAAATGTTAATCAGACCAATCATCATTGATAACACATCCTGCACATTTTGATTTACACTTTCCAGAACTGATTCTGCTCCATCCTCAAAGTCTCCTAGGACGTTCTGGGCCTGTCGCAATAAAGATGTTTCTCAGAAGATTGGCAGAGACAACAGTTCCAGGGGGCAGGCAGTAAGGGAGTGGTGTTTCATGATCGCATCCACGCTGTCACTGGGTCCATGCTTGAGTTGTCGTCCTTGCGCAAGCGGCAGGCCACCTTGGTCTTCATGGTGTAATGAATCTTCAGCTGCAGGGGTGTGTCAGAAAAGTCTGTGAAGAGGCGGATACAGACTTGTACAGCGAGCTGGATTCGTCTATCCAGTATTGAAACTGGAAGGTGTCGTCCAAGGTATTGTCCATGGTCCAGATCTGCTTCTCCCGATGCTGCGGTACATTTGTCACCGCATTCTCCATGTTGATGCTCACTGCATCCGCCCAGGAGCCGCCTGCGTCTTGAGCCCGGAGGTGACGAAATGTAGTCGATGACGTATCACTTAAACCCAACTGCAGTCACTTTTTGATCCTTTCTTAATACCTAATTTATTCAAGTCTAAGAAAACGTAATCTGCATTGCATCGCAGTTTCGGCAAAATTGACGGTTAATATTTTGATTAATTTAAAAATCCTCTACTTTATAGTTTGCAGTGTTGGCAAGTTTGTTTGTCAAAACAAACCGTGGCTGGATAATTTTGGAAAAGATCCAAAAGCCATCGTTTTTATGGACAGCTTCAACAAGGACTACACGTTTCGTAATGATTTTACAGTTGACGAAAAGGTTTCTCTTGCTTTCAAAAATTTATAGTCAATTACGAATTAAATAAGGCAATGCTTTGTGACCATATGGTGTTGGACGAGTTTTGGAGCGAAATAATGCGTCAGTTCCGCATCTTTCTCACCATCCACGACACATTTTACCAAGCGTCGAAAGTGTTCTCCAGGTTTGTTTAAACATATCACCGCAACAATAAATTCGACTTATTTAGGATTTACAAAAGAACCAGTAAATTTTAGTTTTAAAATTTTAAACTTCGTTTTTAACAACAGGCTAGCAGTTCAATTCTTCTCAAAAACTGCGACGAAAACGTCAAACTACCAATCTGGCTCAACAAGAGAACGTTTACACACAAGGTCACACAAGGCATGTCGTCCTTTAGTTCCGGCCTCTTCGTTCTCACCAACAGCGATGAAGCCTATAAAGAGTAGCAGTATGAGCAGTAGTATAAGAAGCCGCCTGCCAAAAAGTGCCCCATGAAGAATATGGTTGCTGAGAAGACAACGCTGAAAAACCTGCCGACCTGCTCCACGCGATGTTCGACACCAATCATGCCGAAGCGGAGTCCCCAACAGCGACCATGGCCTCCCTGGCCATCAGGTACATGGACAACCTCGTCACCAAGATCAGCAACGCCAAGGACAGCGAGACCCACCACGAGGTCGACTTCATCTTCTACCTGCTCAGCAAGCTTTCCCTCGACAACTCCACTCCTACTGCTCAACATAGCCCAGTATTTCTTTTCACTGTGTAAGGTCTGTGGTGCGGTTACATGGGCCAGGAGCAGCAGGTTTACCAAGAGGAAGCAAGAGTAGAGAGTGATCTCAGGCAGAGAAGCAGGGCACAAGCGCAGCCTTGTTATGGCTGCGCTCCAGACGAGAGTCATGTGCCTCACACCTCCCCTAAGAACTTACAAGGAAAGCGCGGAAGTTCTACCACCCCTAAGAGCCCTAAAAGTTGATGCATGCGCGGAAGCTGTATCACCAGAATCACTAGAATGCATCACAAGGGGGAAGGCGAGGAGGCAGGGACGGGGACGAGGACGGAGCAGGGCAGGCGAGACGGCGTAGGCGGAGCGGCGGAGCAGAAGGGGGTCAGGGGCTCAGGCGTTTAGGTGGCCGAAGAAGAGAGGGGTCTCGGAGGTTGGCCCTCGCTCGCGGGAGCGGAGAGGGAGGCCGACTTGGAGGCGGGAGGACGGCCGTGGCTGAGGGGGCCACTGGGGGTCCGCTGTCCACGCGCTGCCTCCTTGACGTAGGCAGCCGGTCCGTTGGCGTCACGAAGCCGGTGCTTGAGCCGGGCGACGTGGGAGAGCTCTTTACAGGCTTCTCCGGAGTGGCTTGTAGGTCCAGAGGTGGCGGAGGCTTCCGCGGGGCGGCAGCGGCCCGCGCGTCGTCCTTGGCGGCTTTGGCAGCGGCTTTGGCGGCTCTGGCGGCGGCCAGGGCGTCGGCTTTGGCGGCCTTCGCAGCGGCTAGGGCGGCTTTGCTGGCCTTGTGAGCATCCTGACGCGGCGGGTCAGAGGATGCTGAACGGGAAACGACAGGGGGCCGCTTGCGGGTCTTCTTTGCTTCTAAAGGGGGAGACTTGGCCCTGGAATGCTGGGCGCCAGCGGTGCCGCTGGTGGACGCAGCGAGAGGCTCCTTGGCAGGTTGAGGGGGCTCCGGGGGAGCAGGAGCAGGAAGGGGGGGAACAGGAGCAGGGAGAACGCGAGCAGCTGCTTCCGCATATGCATCTATGGGCTCGAAATAGAGATCTGGAGGCATAAAGCGCACGGGCTTCAGGTGGTTCAGGTGCACGGTTTTTGTGAGGTCTGGGAACTCCAAAGGGTGAATGACGGCGTTAGGCCTGTTTAGACTGGCGATTCGCCATAGCCCAGTGAATCGGAGGTCAAACTTTTCGTGCACATGCTTTCTGGCCCAGACCAAATTTCCGACCTTAAAGGGTCTGACCTTTGCCTTTTTGTCATACTGCTCCTTTTGTCTAAGCTGCGCCGCCGTGGAGTGCTGGCGCATGCTGGCCCACATCTTATTCAGATTGGCCACTGCTTCTGTTGTAAAGGCCGGCTGTCTCACTGGCAGTCCCTCCAGGGTTGGTTGCAGGCCCTCTGGCAAAGGGAACTCGCAATCGAAACTGAACAGTGCGTGGAAAGGCGTGTCGCCTGTCCTTTCGCTATAAGCAGCATTATGTGCAAAAACGGCGTAAGGCAAATGTTGAGACCAGGTGGACGGCCTTTCATGACAGAATTTGGCTAGAATGGAAATCAAAGTGCGGTTGTATCGCTCGCATTTTCCGTCCCCTTGCGGGTGATAAGGAGTCGTCTCCACTTTCGCGGTTCCCATCTGCAAGGCTAAATATTTCACCAGATGGGCGCAGAAATTGGTGCCTTGGTCACTGAGCCATCTTCTGACTCTCCCGAAATGCAGAATGATGTGTTTCAGGAAAGCTCTTGCGGTGGACTCGGCAGTGATATTTATCAGCGGTATGGCTATGCTATACGAAGTAAAATAATCGCAGCAAACCATGATATAGGAATATCCACATGACTTAGTCATTGGTCCCATCATGTCGCTTGCCACGATCTCGAAAGGCCTGGATGCCTTAATCGGCACTAGGGGCTCTCGAGCCCCTGGGCTCATAGCATTGAACTGCTGGCAGACCATGCAAGCTCTGCAAAATTCTCTTATATTTTTGACCATATTAGGCCAGTAAAAGCGACTTCTGATTGTGCCGTATGTCCGCTTAAATGCGAAATGCCCTGCAAACTTGCTGGCATGAAAGCAGTGTAGAACATGAGGGACGCAAGGGTGGGGGACGTATAATAGCATGGCCCCTTCCTCCCCTAAGAAATATAAGAGATCATGCTCATCCGTTGCGTATAAGTGGGCTGAACATGCGATTAATTTGCTCAACTCTAAGTCTTGCGGAAGTGTTCCTTCTAACAAATTTGCGATCATGCCGCTGCAAAATGGGTCTTTTGTTTGCTCTTTGGCGATTGAAATGGCGCTTTCAGCGTATTTGTTTTCCTCCAAGGCGAAAACAACTGCATTTGAACGGACACATTGAGATCCAGTATTGCTTTCAGCAGCTTTTTCTGCTTTTAGTGAAGTCTCTGAAACATCAGGGAATGGCATTGGCAGCTCTTCGTACATGCGTGAAAGTGCGTCCGCATTGACGTGGTCTTTCCCTGCTTTGTATCTAAGAAACGGTTGGAAATTGGATATTTTCAGTGCCCAACGTTGCAGTATTGGAGTGTCATTGAACCCAGACAGTACATATTGTAGGGGTTTGTGATCTGATTCCACTATTATGCTTGGGTGGCCTAAAATATAATTTTTGAAATGCTGCAAGCCAAATAAAATAGCTAGCGCCTCTAGTTTTATTGTTGGGTAGTTTTTTTCGCTTTTTGTCAAAGACCTGCTTGCATAAGCAACTACTCTTTCATTCCCGTCTGCATCGCACTGAGCTAAAATGCAGCCCAGACCTGTTCTTGACGCGTCTGTTTGAACTAAAAATGGTTTTTTCTTGTCCATGATAGGGAATGCAAGAACCGGTGGACTTGTTAAAGCATGTTTCAGCTTGATGAAAGCTCTCTCTTGAGCGTCTTTCCAGACGAACTCTTTGTTTTTGGTTAGGAGGTCGTACAGTGGTGCTGCGATTGCAGCGAAATCGCGAACGAATTTATGATAGTAACAGCATAGACCTAAGAATCTTTGCAAGGATTTTGCTGTTCCCGGTCGCGGATAGGTGTCGATTGATTCTGTCTTCTTTGTGTCTACTTTAATTCCATTTGTGGATATGTTATGGCCTAGGTAAGCGATTTCAGATTTGAGGAACTCACATTTCCTTAATTTGCATTTAAGGTTTGCTTTTCTTAGCCGCTCGAAAACGAGGACTAAGTTTTCACATAGGGTATTAAAATCTTTTCCGCCTACAAGGACATCATCGAGGTATATCCATACTCTTTTCCAGAGGTAACCTTGCATGACGTTGTGCATTGCTCTTTGAAAGCTCGAGCCAGCTGATGCGAGACCCATTGGCATACATAAATATTCAAAGAGACCTAAGTGTGTTCGGAAAGCTGTATACTTTCGGTCGCTCGGTCGCATTTTAATTTGGTGGTAACCAGCGGTCAAATCCAATGCGCAGAATTGGGTAATCCCTGCCAATGAGCTCAAGATTTCATCAGTGCTGGGCAGGTTGTACACGTCTTTAACTGTTACGCTATTTAAGTGCCTGTAGTCATGAACCATACGGGCACTGCCGTCTGGTTTGGGTACTATTACTACTGGGCTTGAATAAGGTGAGTTTGATTCCTGGATCGCACCCATCTTTAGTAATAGTTCGATCATGTTTTCCACCACTGGTCGCCTTGGTAGGGGAATTGGTCGACTGCGATCAAACGGCTTATAATCTGTCAACTCAATGCAATGTTCAGCATTTAACGCCTCCCCTACGTCAAAATCAGTTCTGCTAATGCACATGTGATATTTTTTTAAAATTTTCATTATTTTTTGTTTTTTCCATGGTTCTGTGTTAGCAGAGCCTATTTTCGCAGTTTTCTCTATGAAACTCAAATGTTCTTTCAGAGATGGCATGGTAGCCTGTTGCAAAGTATAGCATTGCTGTGAAGGTGATGAAATTGAGCTGTCTTGGCATTTGTTGTCTTGAATTTCCTCCTCTTCATCACAAAATTCTAGAGGAAAAATTTGCTCGTTATTCCATTGAACTACTGTTCCCAACGTGGTGTTTTGTTTTAGAGCACAAGGATAGGTTTTATTGTTAACAATTGGCACAGTGATGATATCTTCTCTTGAAGTTAGCAGGCAGTCTTCTAGGTACCATCCATTTTTCTCGCATTTGTGCCTGTTTTGCTGGAAGTAAACCGTCTCATGCGTTGTTTCAAATGGATTTTTACATTTCACCAAAGTTAATGTCTTTGGTGCCAATGTGATAGAACTTAGTAGTTTCAACTGTTTTGTGCGTAATTCGGGTTTTTTGGCTTTTTTGTGGGTGAATTGTATTTCATCCACTTCGGATTCGGTACCTAAATCATTAATTTCATCCATTTCATTGCCAGATGAAATTGTGTTCAAACATCTAGTTAGGCTTGGAGTATTTGTACTTTTGTCGGTTCTATTTGGGTATTTATCATTGATTATTTGATTTTTAAAATCAAAAAATAGAAATTTGAACCTTTTTAATAAATTTGTTCCTACAATAATGTCGAAACAGCCATATTCATGGTCGACAACAACAAATTCAGTTTCTGGGAATTCAGTGTCTAAAATTCTGCAGTGTAATGAAATAGTGTAGCAAGTTTTCAATAACTTTCCTGACGCACCTTTTATTGGGGCTCTTACAATTCCTTTGGTATATTTTATTCCTCTCCTGTTTAGTTTTTCGACGAGTGAAAGCGGGAAAGTGCATACGTGGCTGCCCGTGTCCAGCAGGGCCTTCAAACGCCTGGGCGTTCCATCTGATTCGTAGACTAATAGGTCTAGGATTGGCCTGTCTTCTAGAAGTGGATAAGCTTCCTTTTCTACTCCGTAACAATCTAAGCTGTTACACTCACAATCTACGTTGTGTATCATTTATGGGCTTAGCATAATGGGTTGGATGGATTTGCCTCCAGCTCATTGTCGCGACTGCCTATAGTGAAAATAGGCTTTTCTTCGCTTGGCTCTTCTGGCACTGTGGCTAAACGTGGAGGCTTCGTGGGTGGATGCTTTGGCTTTGTATACAGGACAACTTGCTCAGATGGAACAAGGACGATGTTTTCTTCCTGGTTAGAGCTAGACTCAGCTTTTTGCTGCAGATCTGTTAGCTCGATGCCTGCTGAATGTGTTTTTCGCAAATTTTTCCAATATCTTCTTGACCTGTGAAGAGCGCTACGCAATGTTGACCGCAAGAACGGCTTTTTATCGGAGGCAGGGTTATTTTCGCAGTTTGCTAATTTGTTTTGGCGATATTTTAGCCAAAATCTTAGTCCGTAGAAACAGATAAGCACTGAACAAGCCGCTATTGCAATTGTTATCGCTAAGTTGCAAATGACTTGGACTGGGCCTTTCAGTATTGTAGTGAAAAATTTTCCTGACGATTGTGCCCAAGTTTTGAAACCTGTTGCTATGCCGTTCATTGTTGACGAAACGAAACCCGTTAGTTTTTTTCCTGAAGTGTCGAAAGTTTTTTCGAACGATTCTGCATCCCAAACCTGGGCTTTTGCAAAATCTTTCAACAAGCTAACTTGCTGCTGAAGAATTTCTTGTTGGTGCAATGCAGAAACAATCATGTTTATGCTCCCTGCTTGCGCATATCTTTCATCGTGAAATAGCGCCAGTTTGCTGAATGTTATTGGATTGAAGGGAGCTGTCAAGAGCATTTCAATGTCCAATGTTCTTACATCGACTCTTCCGACAGGTGAATGATATTCCCAGCTATCATCTGATTGCAAAGCTAGGCGGAATACTGCGTCATGAGAGTGCAGGCACGGTTTTTCTGCGGCTATTTTTGTTAGCTCTCTCGAGTTAGGCATAATCCACCATAATTCATCCTTGTATGAGACTGGAGTTTTATCGTAACATTTTCCGTTGCGTTTTCCGTTCCAGTGCACTTTGACATTGTCCACATGGTGGCATTGGTAAATTAAGAACGCATCTCCGTTGGACCTTGCAATGAGATCAGGCCTTCCGAAGTAAGCCCTGACAGCTAGAGTTGGGTCTAGTGCAGCTAGCTGGGTTAATAGGCCTAAGAGTAGCTGATTTGAATGGCAAATTTGCATCCATAAAGAGCGGAAAAATTCGACTTGTTGTAAAAATAATTGGAAGCTTAAGTAATTTAATTTGGCGTTGACGGGATCTGTGTCATTGTTTACTTTGTCCCACAGGGTTTTTGAATTGTATTTTTTGTCCTTTACGGCGAAGTTGATGAAGGGCGGAAAACCTTCCGTAAAAACCACAGCCGTTTTACTTTGCCCTAGGAAAGCAGTTGCTGGCAGGCATGAATGTGAACTTTTGTCGCCTGAAAATCTTTTCAGGTGAGTTATCTCAAACGCTGCTTGCAGTTCCTCAATGACGATGTATCTTTGGTTGCTTATTTTAGCTTCGTATGATCCGACTTTGCTCCAACGACAGATATCATGGCCACCAAAGGTAAAGTGCCATATCACTGTTGCGTTGTTGGTGGTGAGGCAGTGGTTGTTGTCGACATCGCAGTGGGTAAGGTCGGCGAGGGTGGAATGTAGGTGGCGATTAGCGGAAATAGCCGCACTTCCCACCTGCAAAAATGCATTTGTGACATTATTGCAAACATCGAAAAATGTCCAGTAGGAATATTTCCGAGTTAATTTAATTTGCATTGCATAAAGTTCTGGACCTAAAGTTTTCAATTTTAGCTCTTTATAAGTTTTGTTATTATACATCTGCTGGCATTCTGCTAGTGACACGTTCACCGAACTTTCGCCAAAATCTACTATTGCTTTACTTCCTAAGAAATATGTTTTTGTGCAAACGAATGAAGATATTACCCAGCATTTAAATGCGGGAAAAGAAATGTCATTTTCATTTCTTACATATAGGTCAATATTTACGCTTGACACATTTTTGATTGATGAGGGCACTGGCGGGCAATTGTAAGTGGAGGGAAAAGCGAAAAGTTGCCCATGATCGCCCTCTCCGCATAGCAAAACTTCTGCGCTCCCTCTAGGGACTCTGTCTAGTTTAGTTACTTTATAATTTTGAGGTTCGACAAATTTTGAATTTTGTATTTCCTCTGCAGCCGTCAATATCGGCATAGGGCATATGAATGTTATAAAACACAGTATTATTAGCTTAGTACCTAGACTATAATCGAAAGCTGGTGATGAGGCCATGCGCTTACCGTGCTGACGGCTTCCACCTCTGCTTCCAGTGCCTTGTTTGACGTAGGTCACTGGCAGGGGCGTGCGGTTTCGCACAAACTTGGACCTGATCATGTCGATGCCTAAAATTGCGAAAATTATTGCCCAGAAATTTTGGCACCAGAATGAAAGCCAACTGGAAAGGCGTTGTTTGCTTTCTTGCTGCTCTTGAGCCCTGGATGGTAGGACATTGGCCACGGGCTCTTCCAGTGCCCGCTGGTAGCGTGCTGGCAGGGTGACGTCCTCTCCATCCCAGTGGAGGTCAGAGGCGACGCGGTTGTCGATGAGCGCTCCGCTGGGGGTGAAGCGGTTGCGCATCACGATGGACTCGATGGCGGTCGGCTGGCAGAAGGAGCGGGGCAGGTTGCAGATCCCGTCCCAGCTGAAGGGAATGCAGCGCAGCAGGGTGCCGTCTGCGAGCTGTGTGCTCTCGACCGTGTGCTTGAAGTGCCCGAGGAGAAGGCAGGCGAAGGGCTGGCTCTCCGGCTGCAGCTTCCAGGGCTGCTCTTCCAGCTCGGGGACATCGTACTGGATTGCAGGGCCGACCTTGGGGTACTCGGTTACCATGGGATTGGCCTCCGTGTCCGTCCGCTGGGGCGCGAAGAACTCCTTGATCTTCCCCTCGGAGGACAGCTGGAAACCGAGGCGCAGCTGGGTGTAGACGCTGGTGGTGTGGAGGATGGCCATGCGGTCGTCCAGCAGGCCCTCCCTGGTGCGCGAGTTGTGCCAGAGCTTGGCTGCGAAGGCTTCAAACAGGTGGACGAAGACCTCGTGCGGGGTCATCACTTCCAGCAGACGCATCATGTACGAATGCATCCAGTTTTGGGCTTTGGGGAGGCATTTCATGATGCACTGCGTGAGCTGGCCGAAGTTCATCTTGGGGACGCCGGAGTTGTCCATGACGCCGAGGAAGGAGGCGATGTTGTTGGACTCCTCGTGGATCTTGGTGCAGGGGAAGCGACCGTCATGGTCGGGCTTGATGTACTCGACGGAGATGCTGCTGAGGCGCAGTCTGAGCATGTTGAGGAAAGGGGCGGCCCACTGCAGGGCTTCCGCGGTGCAGTAGGCGGGCTTCCAGTAGGCGGGACGGCAGTGCTGCTTGTGCCAGGCCTGGAACTGGTCCCAGGACTCGCCCTCCCTCGGGGCTCTGTAGAGCTCCAGCGTTGGATTGCAGGGGGACCAGAGGATGGCTGCTCCTTGCGTCAGGGGGTAGGACGGAGGCTCGCCTTTCTTAGGCGGATTGCGGGCCTTCGGAGTGTAGAGCTGCTCATTCGGCTTTGTCTGATGGACGACGGTTTCAAAGCTGTGGGGATAGGTGGGGTTTTTGGGGTTGGGGCGTAGGCCGGGCATGTGGATGGTGGTGAAGCTGGCGGCAAGCTTTGCCGCCCTGAACTCGTTGTAGCCCGTCCAGTCTTGCATGAAGCATTCCCAGCCCGACCATGAGTGGCTGATTGGGTTTCCGTTGGACTGCGCCATGATCCAGTCGCAGACCAGTTGCATGCACTCTAGCAAGGCGAGGCATGTTTCATCCCATTTTCTGTTAGGCTGGGCCCCGTAGGGTGGACAATATCGCTCTATTCCTTCCAGGGCCTCAGCGCTGAAGTCGATCTTGAGGCCTGAAGGTAGCTGCTGGGAGTTGTGCTTGATGAGGACAACGTCGATGGGGTAGGACACGGTGGCTTCGCTGTAGGTGTTGGGGTTGGCAGGGCTGGAGCATCCAGGCTTTGCGGCGACTGTGGGTTGATCGGAGAGGGCGGGGTAGTTGGTGGCGCCAAACTGGCTCTCGATCTTGTAGTCCGCGTAGGCCTTGGCGGTGTTGCTGGAGCCGAGCTTGGCGTAGGCGGACACCATCCTGGATGCCTTCGTGGACGAGGACGGCTCCAAACCCAGGGGCGCCGCTGAGGACGTCTCTCCTTCCTCCATCTTCTCTTCTTTTGGCTGCTGCGGCCTTGGCTTTGGTAGGCGCTGTGGCTTCGGGGCTGGCCCCTCTGCATCTTCTAGTGACAGGGCTGCCAGTCTCTCCTCCTCGGAGTCTTCTGACCGGACGTAGGGCTGCAGGTAGATGGCCTCGAAGGCGAAGAGGAGGTCGGTGACAGGGCGTCGCATCGGATCGCGCTGGTAGTGGTTGTGGATGAGTGCTCCGCTGGGGGTGAAGTGATTTCGCATCACGATGGACTCGATGGCAGTCGGCTGGCAGAAGGAGTGGGGCAGGTTGCAGATCCCGTCTCAGCTGAAGGCGATGCAGCGCAGCAGGGTGCCGTCTGCGAGCTGTGTGCTCTCTACCGTGTGTTTGAAGTGCCCGAGGAGAAGGCAGGCGAAGGGCTGGTTCTCCGGCTGTAGCTTCCAGGGCTGCTCTTCCAGCTCGGGGACATCGTACTGGATTGCAGGGCCGACCTTGGGGTACTCGGTCACCATGGGATTGGCTTCCGTGTCTGTTCGCTGGAGCCCAAAGAACTCTTTGATCCTACCCTCGGAGGACAGCTGGAAACCAAGGCGCAGCTGGGTGTAGACGCTGGTGGAATGGAGGATGGACATGCGGCCGTCCAGCAGGCCCTCCCTGGTGATTGAGTTGTGCCAGAGCTTGGCCGCGAAGGACTCGAACAGGTGGACGAAGACCTTGTGTGGGGTCATCACCTCCAGTAGACGCATCATGTACGAGTGCATCCAGTTTTGGGCGTTGGGGAGGCATTTCATGACGCACTGCGTGAGCTGGCCGAAGTTCATCTTGGGGATGCCGGAGTTGTCCATGACGCCGAGGAAGGAGGTGATGTTGTTGGACTCCTCGTGGATCTTGGTGCAGGGGAAGCGGCCGTCGTGGTCGGGCTTGATGTACTCGACGGAGATGCTGCTGAGGCGCAGTCTGAGCATGTTGAGGAAAGGGGCGGCCCATTGCAGGGCTTCCGCGGTGCAGTAGGTGGGCTTCCAGTAGGAGGGGCGGCAGTGCTGCTTGTGCCAGGCCTGGAACTGGTCCCAGGACTCGCCCTCCCTCGGGGCTCTGTAGAGCTCCAGCGTAGGATTGCAGGGGGACCAGAGGATGGCTGCTCCGTGCGTCAGGGGGTAGGACGGAGGCTCGCCTTTCTTAGGCAGATTGTGGGCCTTCGGAGTGTAGAGCTGCTCATTCGGCTTTGTCTGGCGGACGACGGTCTCGAAGCTGTTGGGATAGGTGGGGTTTTTGGGGTTGGGGCGTAGGCCGGGCATGTGGATGGTGGTGTAGCTTGCGGCGAGCTTTGCCGCCCTGAACTCATTGTAGCCCGTCCAGTCTTGCATGAAGCATTCCCAGCCCGACCAGGAGTGGCTGACTGGGTTTCCTTTGGACTGTGCCATGATCCGGTTGCAGACCAGCTGCATGCACTCTAGCGAGGCGAGGCATGT
The DNA here is from genome assembly GCA_030248095.1 of Ptycholaimellus sp. GST1_10. NCBI lineage: Eukaryota > Metazoa > Nematoda > Chromadorea > Chromadorida > Chromadoridae > Ptycholaimellus > Ptycholaimellus sp. GST1_10. The sequence goes on from JASANA010006953.1 coordinate 29,086, forward strand.
TTCATCCCATTTTCTGTTAGGATGGGCCCTGTAGGGTGGACAATATCGCTCTATTCCTTCCAGGGCCTCAGTGCTGAAGTCGATCTTGAGGCCTGAAGGTAGCTGCTGGGAGTTGTGTTTGATGAGAACGACGTCGATGGGGTAGGACGTGGTGGCTTCGCTGTAGGTGTTGGGGTTGGCGGGGCTGGAGCATCCAGGCTTTGTGGCGACTGTGGGCTGCTCTGTGAGGGCGGGGTAGTTGGAGGCGCCGAACTGGCTCTCGATCTTGTAGTCCGCGTAGGCCTTGGCGGTGTTGCTGGAGCCGAGCTTGGCATAGGCGGACACTGTCCTGGATGCCTTCGTGGACGAGGACGGCTCCAAACCCGGGGGCGTCACGGAGGATGTCTCCCCTTCCTCCATCTTCTCTTCTTTTGGCTGCTGCGGCCTTGGCTTTGGTAGGCGCTGTGGCTTCGGGGCTGGCCCCTCTGCATCTTCTAGTGACAGGGCTGCCAGTCTCTCCTCCTCGGAGTCTTCTGACTGGACGTAGGGCTGCAGGTAGATGGCCTCGAAGGCGAAGAGGAGGTCGGTGACAGGGCGTCGCATCGGATCGCGCTGGTAGTGGATGAGGGTACGGGTGCCAGAGGGTACGTGGACAACGAGGCCTTTGTCTCCGTCGATGGTGATGGCGTCTTCCCGGAGAAGCTTGACGGCTTTCTGGACCGGGAGCCCGGTGGCCTCGGCGGCGATGACGGTGGTGATGACGTTGGTGCTGGACTTCCCGCACTTGTCCACCATGTCGAACGGGTTGAAGCCCCAGCGTTCATGGCACTCCATCGCCTGTGCCTGGGTCATACCGCCCTTCAAGCTTATCTGAATTGACCAGAAGATCCAGGTCCAAAGTGAGCTAACAGTTGGGTCTTCTGCAACGTTCACTTGTGACAGGAGCCATCGCAGGCTTGAGGCGTGGATGTCGAAGCTGTAGTCGGTGGCTATGAGGAGCTGGAGGTGGAGCGCCAGGCGCTTGGCGGCCAACAGCTCCGCATCCGTCGCTGCTTGCAGGTCTGCCCAGCGCACGCCTCCTTGCGGGAGGCTTCCGTCAACTTGGCTCTTTAATGTTTCAGAACTTTTACAAAACCAATTATTTTGAAAGAATTGTTGATTTCGCACTATCAAGCTTGCGCGAGTGATGTCGTTCTGCTTGAGTGTTGCGGCGGCGTGAAAGGCTGCTGCGTACAGCGCAGGGACTGCGTCTCTTGGGTAGACACAGAGCAGGCCAGAGGACAGCAGGCGTAGCCCTGCTCTCTGGTTGTCGTCTCCTTCCATCTTTGTGGGATAGATGGAGAGCACTCCTATTATTAGCCACAGATTATTCATTACGCAAAAGTTGAATGCAGCTTTGATATAAACCATTGTAGGAGCTGCAGATCAAGTTGTCCAGCTCGATCAGCTCGTACAATACTTTGCTTAAAGGTGGTATCCAATCTTTTGAAGTATTTGCTTCGATTTCATATTCATCTTCATTTTCGACGTAAAAAAGTAGCAAATTATCTATCATTTTATCTGCCTCTGTTTTTGTAAGCGGCGAAAGAAAAGGTGGCAGAGAGGCAAAGGTGGCCAACGCTTGGGAGTGCAAGTCTGATGCCGCAGGGCTGGTTGTAGGCACAGACGCTGGAGTAGCTGAGGCCAGCATGGATTGCCCATCTGCTGCAGCCGCTATGGCGCTTTCCGTGGTGGGTGCATCTGCAAACCACTGCTTTCTTTTTCTTCTTTTGTCATGCTTATCGCATTTTGATGAGATTGAGAAAGATGGGTTTTCACCTTGGGCAGGTGCTGATCCTTGGCTGAAGGCAGATTGCTTGTCGCACATCTCTTCAGGTTCTGTCAAGGGCACAGAGTTGTCTACCATGCCAACTGAGATAGGTTGACAACCGTGAGTGGTGTGGCTCTGGGTGATTGGTGTGGCCGTACAGGCTGGAGGGGTTGAGCCGGTGCAGGCTGGAGAGGGTGGCTGTGTAGCCGGGGATGGGGGCTGTGAAGCCGAAGTCACTGACTGCAGCGATGCGCTCGCACTGCAATCAGCAACCTTTCCCACCATCTTCTTCACTTACCACCGAAGCACTTGTCCTCCTCCTGAGCAGGAGGCTCGGAGGTAGGGAGGCTCTCCAAGTCGATGATGATTGATTGACTCTTGACTCTTCTCCCATTGGTGGGAATGAGACTAGAGTGGCTTGATCAGCCTTATATACCCTTCTATCAGTGTTTTGTCTTAGGGTTGCAGACTAATCAAATTAGCAATGGGAAATTAATTGTGCTAGGAGTGAGATGCGATTTTATGGCGTAGACAAAATATATAACCATTTAATCCGATAAATGATGTCGTAATTTTAAATTATGAATTAACTAATTTAAATATATCTAATTTAGCAGCCGTGGTTTTGGTATCCCCGCATTTTATTTTGGCAAATGTTTTTTGCACGACTAATTCCTGTCCTAGATTGGAAAATCGGCGTTGAAATTGTCTTTTCAGTATGGGGTATAGCATCAGTGGGTTGAGTTTGCAGGCTCCACAACTGCGCGCGTTGTGGAGTGAGCATTTTTGTTCAAAGATGTTTTTTAGATCTAGTAATCCGAATTAGGGAATCAAAGAAAAACTTTAGTTGGGCTACTGACCTTTTTCGTAGATCTGGTCGCACATTATCAGCCACTCCGCTCTGGACATGAGCTCTTCGCAGTTGAATAGGTAGATGTTTGGAGCCACAAGCCAGGTAGGGACTGGGACGGTGGTTTTGACGGTGGTTACGCTGGGCGGGGCGCTTTGAGGCGGTGGGGATTCGGGTTTGGAGTAGAGCTCTAGATCTATAGAAACTAAGCTTTCTCCCGATGATTTTGCCAATGTCTGAGGGTCTGAGGCTAGGCAGGGGTATTTGCTCTCCTTATTCATCAAATCTCTTGCAATGAATAGGTGCGATTTCTCATCATGAAACATCGTCTATCTAGGTTTTGACTAGCGGGAAAGCAGTTGCCTTGTACCTAGACAGGAGGTAGATCTCGCTGATTGTCCGTGTTCCTGAGCCTCTTGAGCTTTCCGTAGACGTCTATGATGGCGCCGAAAAGCGTAACCAGGGCGGTGAGGAAAGCCACGATCCACATAAGATCATCTCTAGAAATAGGCATCCTGGGTTTTGCTGCGCAAGATATGATTTGAGGGCGTCCCTTTGCTTTGGGTGTGGCCCATGGCCGGATGTTTTTCTGGGCCTTTCATGCCCTCAAGGACGCTCCCAGGTGTCCTGAATCACCTTAACGGCCCCTTTTTGTGCAGCCTTTCCTGTCTTCCTGCTCGAGCCTTTTGGGCCCGCTGAAAACCAGGTGTGAAGGAAAGAGTGATTTGACCAAGTTTTTCGGTTACCGTGGTCTCGCTAACATATCAATGGATTGTGCTGCGTGCTTGCAATTATATCACATTTGAAACATTAGGTGCCTGATTTTACTTTTAGGGCTTGCGTTAAACGGTTTTGAATGCTGTTTTTGCTGAAGAGTTTGAAAACTCACATACGTCTCACTTGCAAACTGTAATAGACAAGGAAATGAAAATGTTGAACACAAATGGCCCTTTATGGGCAACAACAACGAAGGAAAGAGGAAAAATGCTTTTTATATTCGTTAAGAATTTAATTTGATTTTTTGATAGTACTAAGTTTTAATTTAGTTCTAATGGAAAAAGTTTTTGAAAATTCATTGACCGGTTTTAAAAAAAAGCATTTTTCCTACATGCGCTCACGGTGCCCCACGCAACGCCAGAGCACCCTGAACTCGTTCATCTGCTCCTCGTAGAGCTCGGCCTGGGTGTCGAGGTTGCGCAACACCCAGGCCAGGTTCTTCCAGAGCTCCTGCAACCTTTCGGTATTCTAGGAGCAGCAATTTTCGTTTCCGCGTAGAGCGAGACTTCTATTGGTTAGATTCAGTCTAATTTCGCATTCAACTGTTTCATGAAACATCAGCCAACTGATATGGCACGCTTAGGCTTGAAAGAAAGTGAAAAATTGGGCACCTTGGCGGCATAGACGTGGTCCCCCTCCATGGGGTTGGTGAGCTGGATGTAGTGGCCGTAGAAGCCCCGTCGGAGCACGGCGGTGGTGGCCCCCTTGGCCCAGCTCCTCAGGTCCGCGTGCTCTTGCAGGACCCACTCGGTGTTGTTGTCTGCAAAAGATGCTAGTCTGAGTTTTCAGTCGTAGAACTTTTGGCTTCTTTAATTTTTCGGAGCAAATTCAATTTGTCTCTCTACCAAGAATATTGGCAAGAGGTTGCCTTTGCTTTGATTTCTCGAGTGAGATGAAGGAAAAGGAACCGTGGGTCTCCTGGCGGTAGGTCCGGAAGTTGTTCCACTGGAGCTTGTAGCCCGCCCAGTGGTCCCACTTGAGGGCGCTGTTGGTGTCCGCCAGCCTTCAACCACACCCTTTCTGCCCAGGATTGAGTCTACTGGGAAAGGCAGGAACTCACTTGATGAGGATCTGGTTGAGCTGGTTGATGATGCGCTGCAGGAAGGTCTGCAGCTCGCGCAGGTTGGCGCACTCCCTGGCCTCCGCGAAGGGGTGGGGAGGGCCAGCGTCCAGGAGGAGCACTCGGGGTGGACGAGGGGGAACTGGACTGTCCTCCCGCTCGTCCGAGCTGTGCGGTGGGCCGTCGACGTTGGGGTGGTTGTTGTTGAAGAGGTACGCAGGGATGATGGGCTCCGGTGGGGGGTTGGGTCGCACTCCCCGCCCCGCTCCCTTGCTCCGCACCACCTCACCCATTGCTCTTTTCTGACTGAGTTTAACTTTTCTGTAAAGGTATGAAAATGCCGCGCCGAGTTTCAACATTGACTAAATGGGTTTAGAAGGTTTATTTATTGGCGTCTTGAAACATAATCACCCTGAGCTAGGTCTGAACTTGGGCTAACGACTGTAGTAGGCTGCGCGCAAGGGCGGCTAAATGGGGAAAGAGGTGCCTCTGGCAAGCAGTGTTGTGAAGGAGTGGGGCTGGCTGTAAAGCAGTGTACCTGCGGCCTAGGTATGGAAATGAGATGCTGAGTGCGGGACAAGGGGGTGTGGCACTATGCCCTTTTTTACTCCTCTCCCCTGCCCTTTCCCAGGCTGTTGTGTTGCGGGAAGGACTATGACTTACCGCTTGGGTACGCCGCTTGGGCACGCTACTTTGTATGCGTTTTGACTCCGTGGTTTGCAAATTGGCTTGCCCAAGCCAATCTTGCGCTTGCTTGGCGTTGGAGTCTGTGTTTTTCTGTACAGATAGAGATACGCTGGATCAATTGCCTTCTCTTCTCAATGGCAATTATGGTCTCTCCTTGAAACATTGCATGGCCAAACAGGAGCAAATGACGCATGCACCTGAGCTGTTGCAGTCGGCCATACTTGACTGCTTGATGTTTTAGTAATGTCCTAAGCAATGAAGATTTGCCCAGGCAATGATGGGCATAGTTGAAATTTGCCGACACTTGGTGAAATCTTGAAAAGCTTGTCACAATCTTCATATGCTTTCGTTTAGCGGTGTTTTCAATGCAAGGATTTTTAATTGCGCACCAGAGCAAAGAAACTAGGGACTATGGAACGAAAAGAAAGATAGTTGAGGTAGTAGGTTGAGGGTGTTTTAGGCATCGAGGGCGCTGCCAAAGATCTCGTACAGGTGCTTGCCTTTCTCCATGTGCTCCCTGTAGCGTATCTCTTCGTTGCGGAGGCCTCTGATGGTGCGGTCAATCCGTCCCCAAACCTTCTGCAAAACAGCCTTTGCATGTTTGTGAGGGGGGATGCACAGGATGCTAAGCGCCTAACCCCACCATGGCTGGCATCCTCGGGCAGACACGTTCGTTTGTTGACGAAGGGCTTCTTGACAACGGGGAGGTGGCTGTCCTCCCACTGCTCCTCCACGGCCTTGCAGCAGTGTCGGAGCCAGTCCAGCATGGGCTTCATGCGGATCATCTCCGATCCCAGCCCTTCCGCCTGCCATCCTGAAAAAGACGGCAGAAAAGTGCTTTTAATTCGTTTTCCATGATTCGTTTGCAGCAATCAATAACTTACCATGCACCTCCTTTGTGGGGCGACGTATTTTGATTAGACACAAGCTGTGGCAGTGGGAGCTCGGTTGATTTTATTTATCCACAACCAAGGCTCTCACTACCACAAAGCTTGTATTCTATCATAAAGCTTGCGTTGATATTTTTTATTCAGATGCAAAGTTATTTTGTAGACACAAGCTATGATAGCAGGAGTCTGGATGATTTTAAAAATCCACAACCAGGGCTCGCACTATCATAATGCTTGTAATCTACTAACAAGGCCGTTTGTGTAATAATATTTAATTTTCTTTTATGACCACTTACGTTTGTTTGGAAAATGGGACAAGGACTTTTGGATAGGCACGATCTGTGGCATTGGGAGCCTGGTTGATTTTTGCATTTCCACAACCAGGGCTCGCAATACCACAAAGCTCGTAACTACCAAGCTTGCCCACATAATTGACTGGATAAAAGCTGACATTGTGTGAATGAAACATCAGAAAATTGCTCAATCTTTTAGGGTGACTTTTGACTTACCTTGGAGCTCGTGGAGGTAGTTGAGGAAACCGTTGAAGGGTATGGGGTTGGTGGCCAATGGCTTTTTCGACCAATCGCTTTGGAAAGCGTTATTCTTCTTCATCACCCTGAAATGAATTTTCATTACCCCGTTCACATCCAGACAGGGAAAAACCGGAGGTAGAGGAGGTAGATGGAGTCGTTGTAGAGGTCGAGGTCCCGCTTCAGCTCGGGCCAGTTGTTGTACTCCGTCTTGATCCCCCGCGGGGGCTGCGTCTTGCAGTGCAGCGGTTGCAGGCCGAGCACCAGGCCCGGCTCTTCTCCTTCCGACTCTTGACCGCAGGCCTTGGCGGCCTCTGCCTCCCCCGCTGGCGGGACAGTCTCAGGCTCCTTGGGTTCTGCTTCACGAAGTGGCTCGAACTCGCTCATCTATGACTGAGTATGACTTGGAAATTAGAAAGCTTTGAACGGGGTGGATTGCAGAGATGAAGTCAAACTCTACTTTATTTGTTTAGTGAAACATCACAAGTGTGTTTAGGGGATTGCCTTTTATTTAAATGTACCCGTTATATTCGACAAAAGCAATCTATAAACGTACGTTTTGGCTATTGCAGATATTAGACTCTTTCTTTTAAGGCAACGAAATAATCTTTGTAAAAGCATATGATCATTCAAGATGTCTCTAGCTCATTGAAGATCTTCCAATCTTAGGTTTGGTTATGTTTGAATTTTGAAACATCCCATTTTGCGAGTGCCTCATTGGCTACGGAATGGGGAACATACCTTGGTTGGTACTTGATGGTGATGGTAGCTGAAGTAGCGGGTGGTTGGCGGAGAGCATGTCCTGAGATTGACTGATTTCTCCGTCGATTTGCGTGGCCTTTATAGTCACCTGAGGCTATTCCTGGCCTTATGTCTAGACGATGTGTTAGACCAACCATAACCAACCGTTTTTCTCTTAAAGCAAGCTAATGAGGTAGAATAACAATTTATATTTTAAACAAGTCATGTAAATCTGCTTTTTGTTAAAATTACGGCAAAAAGCCGCTCTTTACTTTTCTTGTGGATTGGGCTCAACCTAGTGAATAAGTGTGTTTTTGAGTTTTATAAAATAACTTTTGCGATGATAAATGGCTTAGCTCAAAAAATAGAAATTTTTAGATTGAGGCGCTTCTCTTTCGGTTGTTTGCGTCCTTATGGCGGTAAAGAATTGCTGATTTTTGGCCGAGCTGGTGCTTTTGTGCACTTGCTGAAACATCCTTCATCTTGTTTGCTGTCATTTGGACCTTTTTTGTCGAAGAGCAGTTCAATTATTGGATGGTTGAAGTGTCCGCGCTGGATGAGGCAACTATTGAAGTTTTCTCTTTATTCTTTCCTCAAACGCCCTTTGTGAAACATCAGCAGTCGACACAGATAGGATCAAAGCTATGAGAAATCTTTTTTCGCATCTGGCTTTTCCAAAAAGCTGAATGGCCCTCGTGAAAAGGTCTGGAATGCAATGGGATGATGCATTTCATAAGTTTGAGGATAAGAGTGGGTACTTCTCCGAGGAATTCGATGTCCGAATCCGAGTCCTGTGTGTCGGGATCAAGGCCTTCGATGCAGGCGCTGGTAGACGGCTGCACTTTCTCTTGGCCCTTTACGACCTCAAGCTTTCAAAATTTCCGTCTTTGGGCACAAAAATTTGGAGAAATTTTTGCCCCTAACCTTTTCTAGGCTTTGAGGGGGACTCCAGAAGTTGAACAACCGCTCTGCTTCTGGGCCCTTGTCTGCGCTCATCTTTGATTCTTCTCTGGAACGAAATGACTGAACTTAATGAAAGTAATTGAGATTTCAAGATGTGCGAGATTCGTATTTGTTTGCGGAACTGCTTGCTTGAGCTGTGAATGCGTACCAGAGAAAACGAAGCTTGACCTTTGCTGCATAGCACATCTTTTTGATGCGCCGATCTGCGTTGCCAGATCCTTTTCATTTTTTGTTGTCGCGTGGCCTTTATTATGTTTAGACTCGCAATTCAAATCATTCTTTTGACAATTGGTTGATAAAATGAATTCAATTTAATCTTAGGTTGAATTTAGGGATTAAATATAAAAATTTATGGATAGGACGCTTAGGGCGCTGCACTTGGCGTATCATTCGGAGCCATGCTTGGATTGGTAATCACTGTGTGATTTGGCGTAGGACGGCGGTGCAGCATCGGCATTATGCTGCTTCCGCTTGGCTGCCAAATTTGTTTTTCCTTAACTTGTACCAAACCATTGCATTGAGCAATCAAACCTGGTTTGGATCTTGGGGCAGAGGCATTGGGTTGAGCGGACCTTGTTGGCCTTGTTGATCCTCGCGCTGTCCTTCCACCACCACTGGCTACGGTGGCATGCGGCGGAGGACCTGATCACCAGCTGCCATTTAATTTTCTCCATAACTTTTAGCTCAAGAATAAACCTTGGGGGAGAGATAGACGGCCTCCATGGCGGAGAGTAGGCGATGGGTGGCGATCTCGGTGTCGAGGTTGCCGTAGTACAGCTTGGCCTCCTCCCCCATCTCCAAGTTCGTGACCCGGGACTGGGTCTGGTAGAACTGCACGTGGTTGTGCTTTAGGTGTAGGTTGGCCTGGATGATTGTGCATCCAATGGCCTTGGCGGTGATGAGGACGGGCTTCACGAAGCAGCTGGTGAACCCGTTCTCGTCCACCATGTTGTAGGGGTTGAACCCCCAGCGGTCAATCGTTGCCGCCGCCTGCCTTGGCGCCTGCTTCAACTGCAATCTCTCCCTTTATCACTTCATAGGAGAGAAAGGGGTGCTGGAACAACTGGTCCGTTGGGACCCGTGCGTTCGACGTTGGAGAGGAGCCAGCAGAGTGATGAACTGTGGAAGTCGATGGGCTGGGCGTTGTGGGGGCGCCAGAGCTGGTTGCCCGTCATCAGGCGCTGGATGTGCCATGCCAGCCGCTTGGCGCAGGCCTTCTCGCAGATCAGGTGCTTCATGAGGCCCACTTCTTCCTCCTCGGACAGTGGATATAGGTTGGCCTGCTGACAGGCCTTTATCACCAAGGGTTAGGAAGACTTCATAAATGAGTGACAGGAACACCTTGAGGGCTTGGAGGCGGACATTGTCATTGTGGCTGAGGGTCGTGGCTGTGTCCCAGCCGATGGCCTTGCCGGACACCAGCTTGTAGTATTGGCCGCAGATGAGGCCATGGGAGAGCAGGCGCATGCCCGCTCTCTGGGCGTCATCCCCATCCAACTCCGGCAGGAACTCCAGGTCTGCAATTAGCTTTCATCACTTTTATGGGCTGGACCATTTTGGCGCTAACCTTGGGCTATCATGGGACGGCGGGCATCGAGGACGTGGTAGGTGAATGTTTCCTCCAGTCGTGGCAGGGTCTCTGCGAAGGGAAGGACTGGGGCTGCCTCAGGCCACAAAGCCTGGGCGGGTTGCATGGGGGGCAATGGGGCTGGGTTAGCCATAGTTTGAGCTTTTGAAGTAGTCGAAGGGTATGAGGGCACACAAGCAGTTGTTAGCGCAGCATTGGTCGGCTCTAGACTGCGACCAATCCTGGCACTACAACGGAGCTTGGGTCCCCCGGTGAAGTGGGTAGCGAGGATGAGGACACTGAGCTTCAGCGCTCTTTTTATGCGCTCCGCTACTGAGCTTGCAAGACACAACACCTTGGCGTTTGATCTTGCTGAGAAACTGACTGTTTTGTCTTTCAGTTTTCTCTGACTGTTCTTGGGTGTTTTGGTTAAACTCTAGCAATAGCTTAGCGGGATATAATAATTTTTTTCCTTTAATATTATATTTGGAGATAATTTTTCTTGGCGAAAATTCATGGCTTACATCGCTTGAAACGCAATTGTCAATTTACTTGTCTCGTACGTGAAACATAATGTATGACATTTTCTTAAGAAAGCAGCATTGCTGCGCAAGTTTTTGTGAAAACCTGAAGGCTTGACTTGAAAAACCGATGAACAAACTCGCATTACTTTTTCGCATCATACATTTCTTGACTGGGTTTTAGAACTGATATTGTTGCCGGCGCCAGCTGGTTTGCATAAATTTATTTTATGAAACCTCAACGAGAAGGCTAGTGGTAGGATTTGTATAGATTTTAATAAACACTGAATTGAGTTACATTATTTAAAGGCACAGTGCCAAAAAATGCACCTCCTCCGATTTAGCTAATATTTTTTCCTAGTTAAAGGACACCCAAGTTAGGAGGGCAAGCTTATTCAGTTTTTTCACATTTGGTTGGGGTAGGTTGAGAAATGGAGGGGTGGAACTGGTCCCGAAGCATTTCAAACATTACTTTTCTGGGTAGATTTCTAGTAGATTTATTGTTTCCTTTGTTTTAGGCACTGTAGAAAATTGAATATTTTAATTCCGTTATATTGATTTATTTTGAGCGCTGCCAGAGTCCCGTTTTTGTTTTTGTTTTTGTATGCTCTTTCTATGTCATTCTCGTTTGTTATCCAGTTACCCATGACCCATTGAGGTTTTCTTTTCATCTTTTTGTAGTACGGATTTTTTGAAAGGATTGAGCGTTCTGCGGAGTGCTATGTGTAGTGTGACTGTAAACCAAGGTGGTTTTCTTCTATCGTACGGATTTGTTTCCTCTGTAATGCTTCCATAACCTTGTATATTGGTATTTAATCCTCATGAAAAGGTTGTGTTCAGTGCCAGGATGTACATTGTTTCTAGTTCCTCGAGTGGCGGGTCTTCGTCTGTTCTTGTGTGTAGAATTTTTAGGTGTGGCTCGAGTTTTGAGTCGTGTGCTTTTTTCAGGTGTTCATAGAGATGCGTAAACTCTTCTCCTTTGGTGAGATTTCGTCTGTGCTGGCCCATTCTTGTGTTTATTTGCTGTTTAGTTAGTCCCACATATTTCGCAGTGCATTCGGGGTATGGGCATTCTAGTAGATATATTAAATCACGGCTTATGCATGTAATGTGTCTTTAAATGGTGTGTCCGATTCTTTACCTTTTATTCGTATGTTGTTTTCGTTGAGTATTGGTTTTCTGGTTTCCACCAACCACAAGTTAAACATCTTCCGCATGACCTAATATGTTTAGTTTTGTCTAAGTGATCCATGATTTTGCCTTCTAAGCCACCTAAATTAGAATCTTTTCTGAAGAAAAGTTCAATGTTTTATAACGTGATCAAAAATTAATATCTCAAGTTCTAGGAAAGATAGTGACCCCAAAATTTAGCAAGAATTAGCTCTAAGTGTCCTTTATAAGTGTGTAAATTTTTAAAGCTTTACCTTTTTTGTTGACTTACAATAGTCCAAAATGTGAAGTTACCTCATATGCTGAGCGATTGGGCGATTTTTGTAATCTACGCCCCAAGGTTATAAAGGTTTTAGCACAATTAAAAATTCTAATGATGGCATACAATTTATTGGTTGTGTCATGGTCATTTTAATAAACACTGAATTGAGTTACATTATTTAAAGGCACAGTGCCAAAAAATGCACCTCCTCCGATTTAGCTAATATTTTTTCCTAGTTAAAGGACACCCACGTTAGGAGGGCAAGCTTATTCAGTTTTTTCACATTTGCTGAGCATTTTTGAGAAGAAGAGCATTTTTGAGATTTTTGAGGGAAAAGTAGCATAGGGAAAAGTAAAAAAAATTTCATCAAAAATCGGAGGAGTCTGCTCCGCTTTTCTCCGCTCAACAGTGGCAGCATGTAGCTAAAAGACAAATGTTTAGTCAAAAAAATAAGCAAAATCGATGCGCGCTGTTGCGCGCAGACCAAAAACTGGCAATAATTTTGGACATTTTTGGACGTTTTTGCCTTGTTTCCATGATTTTAATATTTTTTACGCATATGAGAACCCGATTTTTGTAATCTATGCCCCAAGATTATAAAGGTATGATGTTTTTCGACCGTGAAGTGGGCCGGAAGGGTAGTAGTAACTGCTTCCAACAAGCAATAATGATTGCAGTCATTATCAAACGCTTTATCAGGTATATTATAAAGGTTTTAGCACAATTAAAAATTCTAGTGATGGCACACAATTTAAAAGTTCACATAATTAACTGAAGAAAACAGGTCAAAACAAAATAATCTATTAAGCTGTATAAAACAGTCTATAGCATAATATAAATGATATGTTAATGATCTTCAAGTTTAGATTGAGGTCGACTTATTTCAGTTGCATTTGACTTGCACGACATTGATGGTGACAGTAATAATTGGTTTGAGCTTTGGTCATAATTAATAGCTTCACAAACGTTTAACATTGAGATTATTTGCTTGAAACTTGGTCGATTTTCAGGTGTATTGTTCCAGCAGGAATTAATGATTTCGCAATATTTTGATGTAAGCATTTGTGCCTGCTCACCCCATTGCAATTAGTTACCACAGCATATTTCCTGAATAACTTCTGCATTTGACTTTGTGCCCCATGGTTTTATACCGTTGTGCCAAATTTCCCAAATGAGAACTCCATATGCATATATATCGCTTTTAAAACTCCATGTTTTTTGTCAAAACCTCTGGTGCTGACCATCGAATAGGTATCAAAAAACATGCGTCACTGTTATGAGATCCATTCGTATCTGTCTTTACAGCAAGACCTAGGTCTGAAATTTTCAGGATTGAAACATGGCTGCAATTTAATTTTAACAAGCAATTACGTGCTGCCAAGTCACGATGTATTATTCCATGGCTATTGATCGCTTGCATTCCGGCAGCTGGTTCCTTGCTCCATCGTATTTTATCTTTAATACTAGCACGACATTTCTGCAGGTATTTGAGAAGCTCTCCTTTATCACAGAACTCCATGACAATACAAATAGGAAATTCATGCACCTGTAGACCAAGACATTTTACCACATTATCATGTTTGCACAACATAAGCAGAAAAGCTTCATTAATCAGTGCTTTCCTTTCTGGTCTTTCATTTTGTTTTTGATCTTTTTAATTACCACAGGCATTTTACCATTTGCCACATTACTGTTATTAATAAATGCCCCTTTATGAACATTATCAAAAATACCATGACCCATGATATCTCCAATTTCAATAGTATGCACTCGAATTAGAAAATGAGGACGTTGTGCGCCAGAAGATATGATAATTTGTTCACGATTGCGCAGTGATTTTCGCTTCCTAACTGAATCTTCCACTAAGTCTTTAATGCTTAGGTACGGATTTGGACTGCAAGTGGTCCACCCATATGTATTTCCTGTTGGGATCAAATTAAGTACTAAGTGTTTGTATTCTGTCCCGACTTTGCTGCTTAAAACATATGAAGTTTTGACATCATCTTCTTGATCTGGCATTTTGGCCATTGGCATGCGCACAACAAATTGCCCATCTCTTTGTAAGCATGTTTCGACAAAACTACGGGGCATTGCACCAAAATACCATGAGACATTGTTTAAATCTTTAGTGGTTCTTTTATGAATTTCGGTATCGTTTATGTCCACCATGGTTTTCCGTAAAGTACATGTTTATTTCTTTCTTACACTGTTAACAATGCGCGAAATAATAGTTTCCAGATGCCTGTTGCGTGTCTTTTTGGATAGAAAGACCAGATTGGATTGGTGTATTGATTGGGCATGAATTAGATTTGCGTTCATTGCGTTTAGATTTGCGTTTTGCGTTCAGGCTTTAAATGTTGATTTTTGTTTCTCCATTGCATTTTTTTGATTTCTAAGGCTTTTAAGACTAAAATTACCTAAGTGGTAAGTTAATTTTGACCGTTTTTTGACATTTGAAAAACAACACTTTGCCGGGTATAACTCCTGAAAAAAGGGTGTTTCGGGAAAGTACAAAATGTCAGCGAATTTTGTCAAACTTTTTGATTGATAGGTCATTAAATTTTTAGATTTGGGGGATGAAACTTGTTTGTTTACAACTCCTGAAAATGGGTTAATCTGGAAAACAGAATTGGCAATGGATTATGATAATTTTTTTAATTGGTATGCAATTATATTTTTAAACAAAAGCCATCGGTTTTGAGTTGCTTGGAAAACGTAACAAAACACATTTAAACTTTCGCAGGTAGTGATTACAAACATTTAGGTAGTCCCTTTGAACAGTAATATGTGGATCGATTTGATATTGTAGAAAATGGTATGTGAACATATTTATATACTATTGGTTCATGTCTTCTGGCCGCCAGCCGCGAAGGGCAGGGCAGTCAGAGCTCCGGAGCAGGGAATGGTCAATGGTATTTTAGAGGCCGTTTTCCGTTTACATCCTGATTTCGTGTTTTTCTTCTGAACATACATTAGCTGCCCTGCATTTTCCCACGACCATGTCATCAACAGCGACACACCAATGCCACCATCTACTTACCCATTAAGGAGCTGCTGACCATCCGCGCCACCAAGCAGTGGTGAGCATTCCATGTCAGGTACCTGGAAAATGAAAAAAATGAATCATGGAATTTGCTTTTACATTTTACATTACCTGCGCAATTTCATTTTCATTTTACCTGACCTCGAAATGCCTGAATTTTTTTAAAGAATTTTCCATTTACATTTTTCAGGTTTTTAATTTGCAGGTGCTCACCCATTCAGGTCACGGAGTCTGATATTTCCGAGGCAAACTGCACCATCTGCCTGAGGAGCCAGCCAGATGCGAGCTTTCAAAACTTGGCCAAGTCACCTAACAAATGCCGTTTTTTTGTACTGGCGCCAGTTTACCCATCCCCAAACTGTAGTCTACTGTACATGAGGCAATGCAGCCTCTGCAGACGAGTCTCATGCATTCATTGTTCAGCCTTTTTGAAGAGAAAAGAGTGGTAGAAAGAGGAGCAGTGAAAGATGCCGATGGAGCGCAGACGAGTGGCTGAGATGCGGCTGCTGTGGTGGAGCGTGCAGGGCAAGGTCGAGGCTGCCCTCCTCGAGAACGAGTCTGAGGCGGTGACGGACGAGCTGAATGGAGTCCACAACAAGCTCAGCCGCATGCTCAAGATGCTCGGAGAGGTAATTTTTCAGGTAATGCATTTTCATTTTCCATTTTTTTTCATTCCATTTGGGTGAGCACCTGCAAAATGAAAAAGCTGAAAATGAAATGGATGGAAAAGGCCCGAAATGCAAATGTAATTGTCTGGACCCGGACTTTTTCCAGGTGCTCACCACTGCCACCAAGTGCTACCTGGAGACTGTCATCGTCTACTCCTCCATGTTTTCTTTGCAGCTACTCCGTGTCATGGACTGTCAAGTCCTTCAACCAGACCAAACTCACTGAGAAGGCCAAGGGTGTCTGGATCACCAACAACACCCTCGACGTCACCTACCGCTGGTGCTGTTACACGATGGATAACAAGGCCATCAACGTCTTCCTCCTCCTCGGCACTGTGGCTGTTGGTGCTGGCCAAGCTCAAATTCCTCACCCATGTTTTGTCATGGTTTGTGCCTGTCAATACCAAGGATCAAATTGTCATGTTTCTTTCGCCTGAGACCCATGATCTCATAGCCACATCGCCGCTGCAGGAGTGACCCTTGGTCAAGATCATCACCATCAACAGCAAGGACGAAGCGCTAACGAAACAGATCTGGATGTCAGTGGCGGGACAAGTTCACATCACCCACCACAATCGGCTGGCTGGCGACACCCTCCACAAGCTCAGTTTCAATGATCCACCATTCTTCATTGCCTGAATCATCGACCCCGGAGTGGTTGTGGGAGCTATAACCCTTCATCTTCATGAGATCAAGCGGATTGTGAAGACAACTTTTAACTACTCGTCCAAGCTCAGCCTCCAACCACTAACCATCCGACACATCCTGATATCTGTGCGCAAGACTTCCAGGACCATGGCCTCCAGTCTAGGAATGTGACTGAAGGGAATGCTTGGGAGTGCCTGAAGATGAATCATGTCTGGCCAACCTCATCTTTGCTGACTACTATGCTGCAACCACCTACGCCAGCCAATATGTGTTGTTAAGAAATAGTGTATTTTATTCGTTTTTGGTTCTATTCGAGAACACTAGTAAAAACTAAACAAACATTTGAACAAATTCCTAATTGGAATTTGCATAAAAGGAAAACAACCAATTAGCTCAACAATGAAATTCACACAAACTATGACCTACTTACTTTTACTGATAATGAAAATGTTTGGAGATTAAATTTAGAAAATTTAATGCATCAAGGATATGCATCAATGTCAAAACTTTGATGTCAACATCAATGTCAACTTAGATTCAGGACATCGGGCAGGGCATAACAGAGATGGTGGACCGCGAGGCTATCCAGCCCGATCAGGCATGGGCTGTTTCGGTCAGTCCTCGCCCTATTTATGCCGGAAGAATCATACAGTCGCCATTGGACTCACTGCCCCTTCTGAGATTCGCGCCGCCAGACTATCCTCTTCAGTTAGCTAGGCTGACCACTTCAGTCAATGCACTAAGGGCAGCATAGAAACAAGTATGTGGCGCAAAGCGCAATATGTGACTGCGGAGCATATTCCTCCTTCCACATTCACCTGTAGCAAATGCCAAAAAATTGAGGAATGGTTTCATTGCAAGAATAATTACTCTTTCTAAGGTAAATATATGTTTTTTCTTCCCCTTTCCAAATTAAACCCACACTTATAATCGGTACTTTCTACTTTTTTTTAAAAAACCCAAATCCTCCTTTCCCTCTCTTTCCTTCTCATTTTAATATTCTTTTCTTTTAATAAATAATATCTACTTCTATTTTTTATTTATATAAATTTAA
Source organism: Ptycholaimellus sp. GST1_10 (assembly GCA_030248095.1). Classification (NCBI taxonomy): domain Eukaryota; kingdom Metazoa; phylum Nematoda; class Chromadorea; order Chromadorida; family Chromadoridae; genus Ptycholaimellus; species Ptycholaimellus sp. GST1_10. Next base: position 46,306 of record JASANA010006953.1, read on the forward strand.
AGATTATACATACCATCTAATCTGTCTTTTATTTCTATCTTTTTTTCCCTTATTTCCCTTTTTTCTTTTTATTTCACAACTTACCAACAATACCATACTTCTTTTTTTTTTTTATTATTTTCTCTTTCCCCCACCTGCTCCTTTCCCCTTTATTATTTATTTTTTCCAACATAAATTAATTATTAAATAATTTAAAGAAAAAAAATTAATAAAAAAACACAAAAAAGTCGACAATATTTTGAATAGAACTCAGATAAAGAACTTAAGACAAGTGTAGATATTATCTTAAGGGGCCTTCCACTCTCTACTTCAAGAGCAAACTACAGGCACTAAATATTAGTTATATATGTCTCAGAAGTTTTCATATTTTCTTCTTACACTACTCATAATCAACCCATTCCATCCTTTCCTTCCCCCACTTTTTACACTTTACCCTCTCTATACCTTACCTACCTTTATCTATTCCTTTTCAATCACAAGCACTTCAACATCTATACTATAACAATTATCCTTTCACCTGATAACGTTTATTTTACATCTCCTCTTTAGCATCTATCATATCCATATTAGAATAAAAATTACAAAGGAAACGATCAAAATGGTAGAATCCAAACTAATAAATCAATTTCTTTATCTTGTCATAGCTACTTCACACCATAACAATCCTAAAATAAATAATAATTTATATTTATTTACTTTTTATTATTTTTATATAAATTATTATTTTTTTATTTCTTTTTATATCTATTTTAATTTAATTTACTTTAATTATTGATACATATGTTATGCCTTGTTCCAACCACATTGAAAATTAATTTTCGAGATATATGTGTCTCAAGATGTTTTTTGCCTATGTTAGAGCATAGGTTTATTTACTTGGATCAAACTGTTTTGCCTATGTTAAAACATTGGAACAAACTGTTTGCCTATGTTAAAACATTGGAACAAACTGTTTGCCTATGTTAAAACATTGGAACAAACTGTTTTGCCTATGTTAAAACATTGGAACAAACTGTTTTGCCTATGTTAAAACATTGGAACAAACTGTTTTGCCTATATGGATGCTTCGCCTATGTTAAAACAAAGGTATATTGTGTTTACGTTAAAACATAAGCACCATTGAGTACTTTAATATAGGCACCATTGAGCACTTTGGATTTTTGACCATGTTAAAAACATTGGCAAAAAAATGCTCAAGTTAAAATGTGGGCACAATTTTTTATGTGGTATATTGTGTCTATATGGCCGCGTTAATATTGGCGTCAGCCAAGAGTACCCAGGTGATAGCTGTCAATGGCCGCGCTATTTTAGGCGTCAGCCAAGAATACCTTTGTGATAGCCGGACATGTATTTGATCTGATTTTGACTTCCGTCATAAAAATTTTACTTTTATGTTGGACTTTCGTCGTTTGATTTTGCAAAACATGTGCATTGAAATATATTGTAAGAGAAAACGAAAATGAAATCGCATGAAAGCAAAAGCTCTCGAAGGTGCTCCAGCAGATTTTAGGTCACTCAAGTTAGACGCTCTTCACCATTTGGCCAGCTCTCCAGAGCCACTAGGCTAACGTATTCGTCAACTACATTTCAGCAAAAGGAACAGATCATGCCAGCCGGCGATGAATCCAGGACGATACAGTGTAGCATTGCTGAGTGGCATTTTACAGCCAGGCACAACATGAGTATCGTGTTTTGAAAGACATTTTGTAGCTGCGTTGTTTTGCAAGCTGCCTTTTTGCAAAGGTCCTGGAGTTCGAGATCTGTTCCCCAAATGCTATTGAGCTCAGCAGAATTATATATAGAACAGGCATACCAGGAAACATTAGCTGGTCAAGTACAAGTTTGCGCGGAGTGAAGATGAGTCCATATTTACACTATAGCGTGCCTAAGCTGAATACTGCTTGCTGATTGGTCGGTTCTCTTGAAGTCGACCAATAAGATGCTCTCTAGTGGATTTCGTTTCATTCTGAAGAGTTTAGACAATATTTTAAAGTTTTAACAAATTAAGTGAACAAGTTTTTACATAACGATTGTTTAAAGAAAAGAAAAACAAAGCGAGAGCCGTTAATTTTTAACTTTAGTTTTACAAAGTCTCGAGTAGTGAGCTGCTTATTGCAGGCTAACCAAGGTCGAAAGTATTCCGCTTCAAGTATTACTACTGCCTAAGGTGCTCTATGGTCCGGTATCCCACCTAGCTTACTGGTCTAGGCCCCCAGCCTTTGCCGAGGATCTCCAATGCTCACTGAAAGGCTGGGGGCCGCTCTACTGTTCTCAAGACCTGACCAGGCTCGGCGGATACCTATTGCATTTTTTTGCAATTTTTATTTTAATGTTATTTACTCAAAAGCAATCTAACGAGTTCTTATTTTAGGACAAAAAAGTTTTTTACGGTCATATTTTGCTTTGGCAGAACAATTTACAAAAACACTTGCTCTCACAAAATTGCATTTGAGGGAGCTCAGCAGAGGCGGTGTTTCGTAATAAAAAAGATGCAGTGATTTGCACTCAAAAGTGGCGATTGAAGGTTGTGCTGAAGGCAGTAGATGGAATGAACACAAAGCACTTCCTGGCCATGCAAGAGGGGTCTATACATGGGGGTGGGCAGTGAAACAAGGCCTGCGGAGTTGGGCCTAGATAACGCTGGTATGCTAATAGGTTGGGGGATGGGCGGGAAGTGGGCTTGTAGGCAGATTTTCGCCTGCTCATCATGGGGGTGGGTAGTGATGGGGTGTTCGCGAGAGAGAGGCGGGAACTATAGGCATCAGTGCAAAGCTATGCTCACACTGGGCCTATAAGACTGGCCTCAAGGCTGGTCAGATTTCATAAAGGCCTGCCGCCCTTCCACCTTCCACTGCCCCCACATGTTTGGCCTCAAGCATTCCCTCAACAGTCTCTTTAGAGAGTTCCCCTTTCAGTCCCCTTCATCTTGTAGAGTAGCAAGAGTAGCAAGGTAGAAGAGCTATGGCTGAGCGGAAGGATGAGTCCAACATGGAGCAGGAGGAGGAGGAGGCCTGGGAGGGTGAGGGGGAGGCTGGGGGTGAGCAGGAGAGCGCCACCACAGCCAGCACGGAGGAGCCCCCCAGGCTGGTCGACAACCGCGACTTCTTCATCGACCGCGGCCTGGGCGACGAGTACGACAAGATCAACCAGGAGGCCATCCAGAGAGAGCCCCACAACATCCTCGTCGAGTGCCTCATTGGCTCCTATAAGGAGATGATTGCTACCCCCTCTTTTGGTCTCCCCTTTCAGGCAGGTGGAGAGAGTGGATTGTGCAGACGATGGGCCACACGATGAAGGAGGCTGAGGAGTGCAATCGGGAGATGGGGGAGCGCCTGGACGTGGAGCGGGCAGAGGTGGGTGAGCTGCGGGAGGCCCTGGCGGCTGCGGAGGCCCAGACCCAAGAGATGGAGAAGGAGGTGGCAGAGTCCTGGGCCACCATCCACCGGGAGCGTGGCTTCCGCACCAAGGAGAACTTCGCCCGCAATGGATGGATCACCATCAGCAACAAGGTCTCTCTATCCTCTCAGTCCTTCCTAAGCTCTCTAAGGTCCTAAGTTTAAAACTGGCTTTCTATCCTTATCAACCCAATCCTCCCTAAAAGGGCCCATTTTGGGATGTTGATAGGAGCGAGACGAGGCCAAGGCCAAGAAGGAGGAGGCCGAGGCCCGCCTTGCCCGAGTGGAGTGCCAGAGAGCCCTGGCAGCGAAGCGGATGGAGAGAGCCAAGACCCGGGAGAGCCAGCTGCAGGACGAGGTGGGGCGCCTGAACCGGCGCATCGAGTTCCTGGAGCAGGAGGTGGGCCGGCTGGAGGACGGGGCGCCAGGCAGCTCCGGTTCCATCGGGCGCCTCCGCAGTGAGCTCCTTTGGGTCTACGCAGAGCTCCAGCACGCCACCTCCTCCCTCCAGCAGACCAACGCCTCCATCGGGGACAGCGTCAACAGCTTCGACCACGTTGCCACCCAGGTTCCTCTTTCACTCACCCCTCCCTCTATTGGGGGCTCTAAAAGGCTGAGGGGGATTGAAGATGGTGGACGGGATGGTGGAGGCAGGAGTGCTCACAAGGGCCCAGGGGGACAACATCGAGACGGCAGACCTGGAGGAGATCTGCATCAGTGCGCAGGTTCTTTCCAGTCTGCATTGCTCAGGGGCTGAAAATGAGGGGGGCTTGCTTGGAGTTCGGGGAGATGCCGCCACTGGAGGGGGAGGAGGAGGAGGGCGGCCACATCTCCCGCCCCGTCTCCCGGGCCATCTCTCGCCCCGCCTCCCGCGGCGTCTCCCGTCCCGCCTCCTGCAACAGCCGCCAGGTACTCCAGCCTCTCTCATGGGGTGGCCAGAGGGGTTAAAGGAGGGAGTTTGTCAGGAGGAGGAGGACATGGATGGGCCCTCCCGCCCCGAGTCCCGCGTGAGCTCCGCTGGGCAGGGCCGCCGCTCCTCTCGGCGCTCCTCCCACCACTCCTAAGCCTCTAGAGTCCCTCCTCTTATCATATCCCCTCATATATAGCTCCTTTGAGTGCTGAAAATTTTACTTACCAAACTGTTGAGTCCTGGCTGAAATTGAACTGATGAGATCTGGCTGAAATTCTTTTTGCATTTTATCAACATTCATTCATATCCCGCTTTGGAGTGCCAGCTACATTTTATCGCTATTGAGAGCCTTTGCTGTATGCTTATCATTTGTATATCTCTTTGGAGTGCCGATAAATCCACATAGCTACTGGAAAGTGGCAAAAATTCTTCCACTTGTTGATTCCCCCCTTGCAAGATTAATTGACAGGCTTGGGGTCCCTCTCTGTCCTACCTCAGCCACCTCATTTCTCTCCCTCCTCCTGTCTACCCCTCTCACCCTCAGTGCCCCTCATCCTGCCTCACGTCTCTCTCTGTCCCTCCCTCCTGTCTCCGCCCTCTCAAACCCCTCCCTCCTCACACCCCAATCGCCTTCCTATTGTGAGCAGTGTAAAAAAGAGGCACTTGCCTATATTTCACATCTAAGCTTGGAGGCATTGGAAAGAAGTGTAAAGGACACGGTAGTTTCGAAAGACGGTGTTTCAGACTTAGGTGAGGAAAGGAGGCTTTGAGAGAGCGCTCTGGTTTAGGCCGCTATGTGCTAATAGAAAATGTCAACTATCTATGCTTATGTGAGCTGGATTTTTAGCTGGAATGGCTCAAGCTTTTGTGGAGACCAAAAAGCGAAATACTGAGCAATTGCTCAGATTTAAGAGGCAAATTGTTTTTATGAAGAAGTTGCACTTTGAGCATTCGACACACTGTCAAACTAAACAAGGCTATGCTGCTATGGTCGCTAAAATGGCTCAGGTTGAGATCTCTGCTGATAGCTGCGATAAAAATAATTTTTGCATTTTTAGATGGAGGCTCAAACGGTGGCCATATACGCAAGGATGCTGGCCTTCAAGATGAGCGTTGTCCTGGACGAGTTTGAGAATTGTCTCATCATTGTGGATGAGCCTTGGAAGTCCCACTTTTGGGTTTTTGCTTCTCGATTTAAAAACCAGGGCCTAAAAAAAGGCGGGCTTGGGAAGGCAGCGCGGACCGCAGGCCCCCCCCACCGCCCCCGGCGGGGGGCCGGCCCCCCGGGCCGAGGCGGAGGGGGGGAGCGCGGGGGCGGGGGGGCGCGCGGGTCGGGGGGGGGGCGGCGGGGCGGGCGCGGCGGCCGGCGGGCGCCGAGCGCCCCCTCCCCGCAGCCCGAGGCCCCCGCCCCCCCCCGGGGCAGGGGGGGGGAGGGGGGGGTGGGGAGGAGGAGTGCTCAGAGGGCAGGGGACAGAGAGGGCGGAGGAGATCGCTCAGGCGAGGTTCAGTTGATTGCTCAGGGGCTGATGAGGGGGGCTGTTGGAGCGGGGAGATGCCGCGCTGGAGGGGGGAGGAGGAGGGCGCCCCCCCGCCCCGTCTCCGGCCTCTCCGCCCCGCCTCCGCGGCCTCCCGCCCGCCTCCGCAACAGCCGCCAGGACTCCAGCCTCTCTCATGGGGGGCCAGAGGGGTTAAAGGAGAGTTGTCAGGAGGAGGAGGCGATGGGCCCTCCCGCCCAGTCCCCGGAGCTCCGCTGGGCAGGGCCGCCGCTCCTCTCGGCGCTCTCCCCCACTCCAAGCCTCAGAGTCCCTCCTCTTATCATATCCCCTCAATAGCTCCTTGAGTGGCTGAAAATTTCACTTACAAACTGTTGAGTCTGGCTGAAATTGAACTGATGAGATCTGGCTGAAATTCTTTTTGCATTTTATCAACATTCATCATATCCCGCTTGGAGTGCCGCTACATTTTATCGCTATTGAGAGCTTTGCTTATGCTTATCATTTGTATATCTCTTGGAGTGCCGATAAATCCACATAGCTACTGGAAAGTGGCAAAAATTCTTCCACTTGTTGATTCCCCCCTTGCAAGATTAATGACAGGCTTGGGGTCCCTCTCTGCCTACCTCAGCCCCTCATTTCTCTCCCTCCTCCTGTCTACCCCTCTCACCCTCAGTGCCCCTCATCCTGCCTCACTCTCTCTCTGTCCCTCCCTCCTGTCTCCGCCCTCTCAAACCCCTCCCTCCTCACACCCCAATCGCCTTCCTATTGTGAGCAGTGTAAAAAAGAGGCACTTGCCTATATTTCACATCTAAGCTTGGAGGCATTGGAAAGAAGTGTAAAGGACACGGTAGTTTCAAAAGACGGTGTTTCAGACTTAGGTGAGGAAAGGAGGCTTTGAGAGAGCGCTCTGGTTTAGGCCGCTATGTGCTAATAGAAAATGACAACTATCTATGCTTATGTGAGCCGGATTTTTAGCTGGAATGGCTCAAGCTTTTGTGGAGACCAAAAAGCGAAATACTGAGCAATTGCTCAGATTTAAGAGGCAAATTGTTTTTATGAAGAAGTTGCACTTTGAGCATTCGACACACTGCCAAACTAAACAAGGCTATGCTGCTATGGTCGCTAAAATGGCGCAGGTTGAGATCTCTGCTGATAGCTTCGATAAAAATAATTTTTGAATTTTTAGATGGAGGCTCAAACGGTGGCCATATACGCAAGGATGCTGGCCTTCAAGATGAGCATTGTCCTGGATGAGTTTGAGAATTGTCTCATCATTGTGGATGAGCCTTGGAAGTCCCACTTTTGGGTTTGCTTTTCGATTCAAAAACCAGGGCCTAAAAAAAGGAGGGAGGCAGGGCTTTGTGGAGGAGGAGAGGCAAGCGCTAAGCGAGATCCAGGCCAGCCTGCCAACTGAGGTGAGTGACAGGTGAGGCCTCCCCTTTTCTGGACTCGAAGGGTTGTGAATTTGTAGAAGGAAGACAGATTTGGGGACAAGTCAAAGATGGCCGGTATGCAGCCGCCACCGCCTCCACCAAATGTTAGCTTCTTATTTAGGACCCTTTTGTGATAATGGATCTTGGAGGGAGGGGGGCAGGGAGGAGGGCAGGGAGGACAAGAAGCGGACTCCAGCGGACTGCCCAGCTTTGTGGAGGCCTTTGGATCACTCACACCAGTTGGCTTATTTGTCACCCTCAGAGGTGTTTCAAGGGAAGATTGAAGGCCACAGCAGAGTGCCAGGGTCAGATGTTGAAAAGCTTTGCTTTGACCGGGCGTCTCCAGGGTGGGCCTGTGGAGGGATCCCAGATGGAACAAGCGGCTCCAGAGGGCTCAGGTGAGTGGCTCTACAGTAGGTGGCTGTGAGGGCCTGGAGGGGATGGATTGTAGGCAGCGGGGAGCCTTCTCAAGATGCCTGAGAACACGACGGGCGGCTTTTGTGTGCTTTTCTATAGTGCCCATTTTCTATGACTCCATGTAGCACACGCTATTCTCACTAGCAAAAACGGCCACCAATAAATCCTAATAGGTGTTGGATAGGTGAACTAATAGAGCACAAGTAAAACCTAAAAAGGCCTAAAACTTTTTGGTGAACAAATTTTTCATAGATGCAGGCGTCATTTTAGCGGCAGTTGGGTTGCCAATGATGGCCTGGAAGACCTTCTCTCCTTCACTCTGCGCCTGCATTCAAAGGGGCGTTGTAAAGGAGGGCTGAAAGAGGGCTGGAAGGGGCCACCATCTGCTCTGTGGGGCCGGTAGGGAGAGATGAGGAGCGCGGCTGCAGAGTGGGTACGAGAGCGGGGCCTTTGGACGGCAGAGGAGGTTTGGTGGGCTGATCCGAGAGGTCCACATCTACGAAGTTGGCTGGAGACTGGGCGAGGCCAGAATCATTGGGCACTCCAGGGGCAGGCTCCTTTGGGCTCTCTGTGGAGGAACTGGTAGACCGGCACTCAAACAGATCCTCCTCCTTCACCCCACCTAAAGCCCCAAATTCACACCTCAACAAATTTAGCCAATTCTAGCGATTATATGGAGTTCATGACAAAAACCAGGGGCAATTGCTGGAGGGAGACGGAAAGGGCGTATAGGACGGAATATATTCAATTGTCCACCCGTCGGGGGCATTAGCTAGCTCTCTTTTTAGATTTATCAGCGGTTCTGGGCTATTTTAATAAATACGTACAATAGAAATGAAGGCAAAGGAACCAGGCAGCAGAGCTCCAGGTTTGATGCGTTTGAGAGTTGGTGAAGGTGAACTGGTAGACTCCTTAGGTGTGCTGGCCAGGGCCTTCATCCGTGCCTTCCGTATGGCCGCATTTTTACGAGCCTTTAGCATAGCAGGACTCTCCTGGAGCTCTCTGCAAATACCAGCTACTCATGAAGAGAAAACAAAGATATTCAATAACTGAGGGTTTTGCGAATCCAAGGAAGGATGCTGCTCCAAGGGCAGGCTTTCTCCAGAGTTCTGGCGCTCATCGGACTTGGCCTGGCGGCGCCTGGGTGGGCTGAAGGTTGTCTCATTGGTTTCACTTGTGACATTGAGCACTCCTTGGCAGCATTTCTTAAATGATATCGGCTTTTTGATAAGAAAATAAAGTTGGGCAAAAATGGTAATGAAGCGGTAGATGAAGTGGTATCGGAGCTCCAAAGTTATTACAGAAGTGATAATAAACAGTCCAAAAACCACACCGGCTCCAATACCAATCCATTCCTCAACAAAATCATGCCATGGGTAAAGGTTAATATATATTGGGCAAGGACGGGTTTTTGGCGCTCCATGTGGCGGATGGCACGATGAATATTAGGGTGGTGGCGGTTAGTTGAGGGCTCCAGGTTAGCAGGGTTACGAACGGGGCTCTTTGTGGTACGATTCGTAGTGGGGCTGGTACTTGGGCTCATCATAGTGGTGGTACTTGGGCTCATCATAGTGGTGGGGCTGGTACTGGGGCTCTCTGTCGTGGTTCTTGGTATGGGGCTCTCTGTTGTGGTTTTCATACTGGGGATCTCTGTTGTGGTACTGGGGCTATGGGTTGTCTTTGGGCGCTGTGTCGAGGGGCTCTGTGTTGTCTTTTGGCATTCTGTCATGGGGCTCTGTGTCATCTTGGGGCTATGTGTCGTGGGACTCTGTGTCGTCTTGGGGCTTTGTGTCGTGGTAGTCGATTTCGTAGTGGTGGGGCTCTGTGTCATCTTGGGGCTATGTGGCGTGGGGCTCTGTGTCGTCTTGGGGCTATGTGTCATGGGACTCTGTGTTGTCTTGGGGCTTTGTGTCATGGTAGTCGTAGTGGTGGGGCTCTGTGTCATCTTGGGGCTATGTGTCGTGGGGCTCTGTGTCGTTTTGGGGCTATGGGTCATTGTGGTAGTCAATTTTGTAGTGGTGGTATTAGTCTTGGGGCTATGTGTCGTTGTGGTAGTCGATTTCGTACTGGGGCTATGTGTTGTTGTGGTAGGCGATTTTGTAGTGGTGGGGCTCTGTGTCGTCTTGGGGCTATGGGTTGTTGTGGTAGTCGATTTCGTAGTGGTGGTACTAGTCTTGGGGCTATGTGTCGTTGTGGTAGTCGTACTGGGGCTATGTGTCATTGTGGTAGTCGTACTGGGGCTATGTGTCGTTGAGGTAGTTGATTTCGTAGTGGTGGTACTGGGGCTATGTGTCATCTTGGTAGTCGATTTCGTAGTGGTTCTGGGGCTCTTTGTCGTCTCGGGGCTATGTGTCTTCGTGGTGGTACTGGGGCTCACTGTACTCGTAGTGGTGGTACTCTTAGTTGTTGTGGTGGTACTTGGGCTCGTTGTGGTGGGGCTCGTTGTGGTGGTACTTGGGCTCGTTGTGGCGGTACTTGGGCTCGTAGTGGTGGTACTGGGGTTCGTAGTACTGGGGCTCATCGTGGTACGCTTGGTGAGTAGTAGACTTGGGTTAGTTGGAAAGAAAAAGGTAAAGCTAACAGGGTTTTGCCAAATATATTGGTGCGTAGTTTGAATGGACTGAACATGAAAAAGAATTGAGATTAAATTTGATATAAACAAGAGTGGTAAATGAAGGGAGCAAGTAGGAGGCCTCTTTGACGGCGGTGACGGTGTACTTGGCGGCCTTTTGGACAGTGCCCACAGTGCTCCGGAGCCCTTCAGCCAGCTCGCCCGATCCTTCCTCCAATTCCTTGCTCAACCAGCCCACCCATTGGACGCCTTTTTGGATCAGAATTTGCACTCAGCTGGGGTTCTGAAATGATTATATTTGGCTGGTTGAAAAAGGCTAATGGGAAGGGGCAACTGCACAAAGCCATGTTAGCCGTGAAAGGCAGCTTCCTAATTGATGGCATATTTGTCGGCAGTCACACTGTTGTTGAAAGGTAAGCTCTACTCTGGGACTCAAGTGCTCACTTCAAAATAGACTATAGAGAGCTGGAGTGGGCAAAAATGAAAATATGAACCAGTAGATGTTTCGTGGGAGCTTGTTCTTGAAGAGGATCTTGTCAAATTGGCGTAGAAGGTTCGGTTCCTTGAAAAGGCGATAGGGATTGCAGATGGCTGCCTAAAGGAGTTGTTTTTGATAACTCTGAGTATAGAACAAAATTTCGCTTACCAATTCTTGATCAGGCTGAAGGTAGCAAGTGCATGCCTCGGGGCACTCCAAAGAGGTTACTCCCAAGCCAGTTAAGCATAAAACAAATAGTAGAATCATTTTTGGTTTTGAGCCACCAAAACACTCACTGAGGGCGTGTGTTTAGAGGAGGGCATATGGGCGAAGCTCACAAAAATGTGCACACCAACCTTTGCGTGCTATGGAAAATATTAGTAGAAAAAATAAACTCAAAGTGTTCTTACCATTCTGATGCGAAGAATGGATAACCAATCTTTTAAAATACCCTTTTAGTTTTGACACGTTATTTTTTGTCTAAAACTATAAGGGGCATTTTAAAAGATGAGTTAAGCCAGTTGACGTAAAACTTCACAAAATATTGACAATACAGTAACAATGCATAATATATTTCAGCATTGCACCAGTATTGCCAATATCTATAAAGTTTTCTGAAGGAAGTTGGAAGATCAGCTTTTAAGGATAGGGCTGTGCTACTATTTAGGATCTCAGGAGCACTGGCTGCCATCCTTAACAGTTGAAATTCAAATTTGTCAGAGGTTCTCCTAAGAAGTTTAAATGAAGACGGAAGAAAATCATCTTTTAATGATAATGTGGTGCTACTATATTGATATTAGCAGTACCAACCGCCATCACTAAAAGTTGAAATTCTGGCAGAAGCGATGAAATTTTGGCCAGAGTTTTCTCTAACACTGGTAAATTTGCCTCCGCAGGCACCTTTTTATGTTCAGCAGAGGCAGATTTTCTGATGGGTAGGGCTCGTAGATATTGAGCTCGCCCTAAAAACGACCAATCAGCAGGCTCGCTAACGTTAAGAGCCTGGGGCGGAGTTAAAAGATTGCTGGGGCAGGTTCAAACAAGTTCGAACAGGCTTGAACAGAGGCTGTTCGTGTCACCCTCCCCGCTTCTTCACCCACCCCATTCTACCCCCCTTCAGCACACTGGGGGGCAGGCAGGTGCTCTGCCGATGCTAAGTTTAGCGATCACCCCATACTCACCCCCACCCGCTCTGCAGTGTAGAGGGGAAGACAAGATGGCTGCTGGGCATATAAAAAGGCCTTGCTGGGGCCTCAGTTTCAGTCGCGCAGGAGAGCTCAGAAGATGACCAAGCCTACGGAGGACAGCTTCAAGATCCTCGTCACCGACTTCAACTACCAGGATGTCTTCAAGCCCACCTCCGAGGAGACCCCATCAGGCTTCGTCTCCATGACCGAGATGCCCAAGCAGCCCCTGTCCATATTGCCGCCGCCCGCCAATGGCCAGCCCACTGATGGCCAGCCCACTGATGGTCAGCCCACCGATGGCCAGTCTGCCGATGTCCTGCTCGTCGTCGCCGGAGCCGTCCAGGACGCTGATCTATCCAGTGGCCAAAAGCTAGCCGAGGTCAGTGGCCCTTCATTAGATTACAGCGCTATATGCTTCTTTATTTCAGGAGAGCCCCATTGCTCATGTCAAGGCCACTAATGCCAGGGCCCAGAAGATAGCGACCGAAATGGCTCATGAGGTTTTTTATATCTGTCTCTCTTCGGGTCCCAGTAGGATTTAGATTGAGGCTTTTGTGCCGCCTTTGGTCATCGATATGGGTGAAGATAGTTCGGCACCCAGCAGTGTTCCATAAACATTTCAAACTATCACTATTGACGCAGCCCATTGTAGGCTGAGAAGGAGAAGCAGAAGGAGCAGCAGAAGCCGCCACCGCCCAAGGTAATGCCTGCAATTGAATATAAGTGGCAGAGCGCAGTGACTCTGGGGGCCCCCTCCGCCTGAAGTCGCTGGGCTCTCTGCCCCGTGGCCAAGCAAATGCCTCCATGACCCTTCTGCTTGCACTTCATCACTTTCGCCCTTTGTGGCATTAGCTAAGCTGAGAAGCGCAGGCGGAAGGGCCATGTAGGCCTCTTAGCGGAGTGCATAGGGTATATTTTTTATCTGGGGCCGAGTAGGGATGAGCGGAGAAAATTTGTATCACTTTTTCCCGGCATCAGCTCACAATCCATGTAGGCCTCTCAGCGGAGTGCATAGGGTATATTTTTTATCTGGGGCCGAGTAGGGATGAGCGGAGAAAATTTTGTATCACTTTTTCCCGGCATCAGCTCGCAATCCATGTAGGCCTCTCAGCGGAGCGCATAGGGTATATTTTTATCTGGGCCGAGTAGGGATGAGCGGAGAAAATTTGTATCACTTTCTCCCGGCATCAGCTCGCAATCCATGTAGGCCTCTCAGCGGAGCGCATAGGGTATATTTTTATCTGGGACCGAGTAGGGATGAGCACAGAAAATTTGTATCACTTTCTTCCGGCATCAGCTCGCAATCCATGTAGGCCTCTTAGCGCATATATCTGGGGCTGAGTAGGGATGAGCGGAGAAAATTTGTATCACTTTTTCCCGGCATCAGCTCGCAATCCTCTCAGCACATAGGGTATATTTTTATTTGGGATGAGTGGAGAAAATACCCGGCATCAGCTGAGAAGCACAGATGTAGGCCGCGGAGCGCATAGGGTATATTTTTTATCTGGGGCCGAGTAGGGATGAGCGGAGAAAATTTTGTACCACTTTTTCCCGGCATCAGCTTGCAATCCATGTAGGCCTCTCAGCGGAGCACATAGGGTATATTTTTATCTGGGCCAAGTAGGGATGAGCGGATGTATCACTTTCTCCCGGCATCAGCTTGCAATCCATGTAGGCCTCTCAGTGGAGTGCATAGGGTATATTTTTATCTGGGGCCAAGTAGGGATGAGCGGAGAAAATTTGTATCACTTTCGCCTGGCATCAGCTCGCAATTGGCCTCTCAGCACATAGGGTATATTTTTATCTGGGATGAGCGGAGAACATTTGTATCACTTTCGCCCAGCTCGATTGCACTCCGCTGAGGCTTTGCTCCCCTCTGCACTGATATGCTCTCGCAGTGAAATGAAGATTGCAGAAGATGAACCTGGATGACTTTGTGCTCCAGAGCAACTGGGAGGTGGAGCTGGCCGTGGAGAAGCATCTGGGCTCCAGGCTGAGCTGCACCAACTAC
>JASANA010006954.1:0-34919 GCA_030248095.1 Ptycholaimellus sp. GST1_10
GATTGGCCTAGGTCGGATGGAGCCTAATGAAGGAAGAAGGAGGAAGCGTCGAAAGGCTGAACTCGCTTTTCTGCTTTGCACAACTCGTGTCAATGCAAGAGAGGAAGGGGAGGAAGAGAAAAGGCTCGCATTGGCAGACACATCGCAGTGGGGAAAGAAGAAGACACAAAGACGACCTCTCATCGTCCATAAGTGAAATAAGAGGTGGGTCACATAGGGGGGGGTGTTTTGCGGGAGGGTGGAGGCTGAGAGTAGGAGGGTCCATAGGAGTAGTAGGAGGCCCAAACAGGGCCGGTGTCTAACTGAACGTAGCGCGGGCGGTAGGAGCCGAAGTGGCGGAGCACCACGGAGCCATACTCCCTGTACCACGGCGTCTCCGTTCGTCGAGAGTGGTAGCGTCGATAGCCCACGTCGCCGACGCCTAGAATAAGCCAAGATAGAAATATGATGGACGGGATGAAGAGGAGGTGAAGTGAGATGAGATGAAGTGAGATGGATAAGAGGAAGTAAACCAGCTGAAATGGTGTAGCTGTGCTCGCCGGCAAGTGGTGCGACGCCAGAGTAGGCACGGTTGGGGTCGGAAGTCATGAGAGGCGGGCTGTAGCTGGAGTAGTGGACGTAGTAGGGGCTGTTCATGTACTTCCATATCGGGTAGCTCCAGGAACGCATTCCGTACATGTCATAGGTCCTCAACTCACCTTTTGTTCTTCATGTGAAAGGTGTGAGGGAAGAAGGACCTAAGAGGTTCATGAGAGGCACCCGAAGATCGATAGGCAGCCCTGATCTGAGACGCCCTGCAGGTTGGAGTGGTTGAGTGGAAGGCAGAAGATGAGGAGAGGTGACGGATGGAACCTGTCTTCAGTATGGGAGACAGAAGCAGATCTAGGCAGAGGCACGGTAGCTGGAGTCTCGGAGCCCCAGCCGACATCCGACTCCGCCACATCCCGACTCACCTCACATCCATCCCCTCTTTGCTGCCAGAGGAGGGTGGAGGGGAGGGCGAGAGGTGTTTCACTTGAGAAGCGGTGGAGAAGGCCTTGTGGACCTCGGTGATGATGTTGTCCTCGATGCCGGAGATGCGGCGTCGGTAGTCATCGCGGCGGGTGACGGAGGGGGAGCGGGAACGAGCCGCTCGAACATGCCGCCGATTCACCAGCTGCTCGTAGTCCAGCGTCATCCTCCCTCTCCTACGCTCCTCCTGCAGTCCACACTGCCGCCTCTCTTACCACACTACCCTCCTCCTCTACCTCCATCCCCCCATCACCCTCCTCTACCTCCCCCATCACCCCAGCCCCCCCCCTCTTCAGGTAGCGCCCGCCTCTCCTGCCCTGCCCCCCCCAACTTAAGCAGCGAGGCCAGGGGTGAGGAGCTTCTGCGGCGCCGGGGAGCACGCAAACAGTCCGCTAGGCTGAGCTATGAGCCCCCTTCCGCCAAATCCCCCCACCCCAGCCTATCACACCTCCCTCTTCCTCTTCCTCGCCCACAGCAGCGGATGACTAACGAGCCGTGGGCTCTGTCATGACAGCAAGTGCTACTACCAGCGCCCTGCCCCCGCCCTCTTCCTCACCTATGGTAGAAGGAAAGGGGGATACGTTTATGAGGCCTAAGACAGGAGGGGGCTTGTTTAGAGGGAGGGGGTTGAGGCGTGTCAATCAAGAGGTGGCTTCCTCACAGAGACGTGGTCGGGCGGGGTGGCTGGGCGATCGTTCGTTTCCGCCGAACTTCCGCTCCACGGACTTCCACTAAGCTCGCTAAGAACACTCGCTAGGACGCAAAATGCGCCTTCGCCCGACCCCCCTCCCACCAAAGCTCCCGCCCCCCTTCCCGTCCCCCCTCCCTTCCTCCCCCTCCCCGTCCACCTCACCCTTCCTTCCCTCCCTGCCCCGAACCGCTATTCTTCCTGCAGGCAGTGTAAAATTAGAGCTGGGGTTAAGGAAGGTAGGGATGGAGGGGATGGGGGGAGGGGAGAGAGGGGGGGGGAGGGTCGGGTGAGGGGTAGGCAAAGGGAGGGTTTGGTGACGTTAGCTGCGTCGCGGAGCCCAGGGAAGGGGCGCATCCCTACGAGCACTTCAGGCCCAAGGCCTCTTAACACCGCCGGGCTCAGAGAGGGCTTCCTTCCTTCTTTCCTTCCCTGCTCTTCCCTTCGCCTCTCCCTCAGCCTCAGCCTCGGCCTCACCTCCCTGGAGGCCAACTTCCGCCCACTCATGCACTCCTCCATTACACTCCGCGCTTAGGTATGGAGGCTTCCTTCCATCATACCTGGCCTCCCCCAGCTCCATCCCTCCAGCCCCCTTCCACCCAGGCCAAGCCTAACGCCTACCCAACCCTCACTGACTCCACAAAACCCTCCCATCCACTTCAGCCTCCGTTTTACGCTGCCTGCCTAGCGCAAAGTCCACTTGAAATTACGGACAGATTTCACTCCCTTCTTCTTTCTGCTTAAGAGTCCTTTTTTTGACAAAATTCTAACTGTCAATTCAAAGGACCCGTAAACTGTTCTTTGCTAATTTTGAATAAAATGAATGACGAAGAATTACTTTGGCACAATGAATTGACAAAATTCTACGTGTAATGTGCACAAAAATGTACACAATAAATGTTGATTCACTGTTTCTTAGCTTGCTAGTAGGGCTAGGGCCTAAACGTTTTGCGTGTAAGTGCGAGCTCCAAATTCCTTCGGCCTTAGTCAGATTCCTTCTCAGAGTCAAATTCCTCCTAGCGTCTTGCTTTAGCGCCACTATTGTAATTTTGCTTAGTGCAATGACCGGAGAGCATTTTCATCGATTGTCACAAAAATATTGAAAATCAGTTACTTGAACTGCAAAAACCACCGGACTTGACGCAAACTTAGTTTGGCTTTGTGAAGGAAGTGAGTGAGAAATGTGTTGGGAACGAGCGCTCTCAGCTGGGCGCCAGAGGGCAGGAGGGAATGAAAGCAAAGGGCAACGCTTCTTTTCAAACAAACCCTAAGCATCAACAAAAACAGGCCGAAATACTCCAGACACTCCCTCAGGCACCGTCTAATCTTCCAGGAAGAAGAAATTTCCCGACTTTTTCTGATCAGCGTCCTAAAAAGCAGAGGCAGTGTGAACATTGATTGCGGTTTAGAATGCTGCTGGTGACCTTGACGGAGTTGAGCTTGTTGATGCGGGGGCGGAAGTTGTTGGGATCTCTCCTGAAGGTGATGTCCAGGGATTTCAGGAACTTGTTCATCCCATTCAGCAGCGTTTGCGGTCTCAAACGGCGTGTACAGGTAATGCGTGCTGAGGGCATGGTTAAGGGTTGTAAGTAGGGACGAGTTGGCGGTGGCATTGACGGCCGGTGTTCCGTCGAAGACGATGACGCGGTCGGCGAGGTAAGTGGCCATGATGAAATCGTGCTCCACCACGAACGCCGTCTTCTTCGCGTGCAGGATGTAGCGTTTGATCACCTACAAAACGCCTTCCAGCCAAATAAAACCTAAGAAGAATTCGGCAGAAAACATGAAGTGGAATAAATGTACCTTGGCGGCGTGGAGACGCTGTTCAGAGTCGAGATAGGCGGAAGGCTCGTCGATGAGATAGACATCCGCCGGAGCGCCCAGACACAGTGTCAAGGCCAACCGCTGCAGCTCACCGCCCGACAGATTTTGCACCTATGCTTCCATCACATTCTCAATGAGCCATAAATTAGTGGAATGAACGAGAGGACTTCTTGGTCGTAGATATTCTCCACGAGAAGAGGCTTGATGACGTCGGTGACGAACTGTGGGTGTATGTAGGCGTCGGGGATCCGCTTGTGGAGGAGTGCGCGGACGGAGCAGGTGGACTTGGGCGAGATGGTCTGAGGCTTGTAGGAGACGTTGAGAGCTGGCACTTCCTCCCCTCCGTCCGGCTCCAGCTTGCCCGCCAGCATTTTGATCTGCCGTCCCAGAGATCATAAGGCCAATAGCAGAGTTGGTGGAGTGAGAAAGAACCAGCGTAGTCTTGCCAGTTCCGTTCTCGCCCAGCATGACGATGATCTCGGAGTCTGTGAATTCACCGGGCTCCACGTTCAATTGGAAGTCACCTCAAGTTGATCAACGGCTAAAGCTGGCGTAGTTTTGTGGCTGAGGATGCAAACCCATTTTCTTGACGAGCTTGGGGTACTTGTAGCGGGCGTTGCGCTTGATGACCTCCTCCTCTACTTGTTCGGTGACCTAGGGCATGGGATTAATTGTACAGAGCGGTTGGAAGGGTGTGGAAAAGAACCTTGAAGGTGAGTTCGGTTTCCCGGAAGCGTAGGTTCTCGGTGGGTATGAATCCGTCGAGGAAGATGTTGATGCCTTCGCGAACGCCGGAGGGCAGGGTGACGACGCCGTAGGCGCCGGGGATGCCGTAGAGGCAGCAGATGAAGTCGGAGAGGTAGTCGAGGACGGCCAGGTCGTGCTCCACCACCAGGCAGTACACGTCCGGCCGCCCCTCCACCAGCGACCGGATCGTGCTCGCCGCCTTCAGCCGCTGCTTCACGTCCAGGTACGACGACGGCTCGTCCAGCATGTAGATGTCCGCCTTCTGGATGCACACTATTGCGATCGCGAACCGCTGCAGCTCTGCAAACAACCCATTGAGGATGGGTGAGGAGAGGTTGGACTGGTGGATGGGAAGAGGCGGTTGGAGAAGGAGAAGGAGAAGGAAACCTCCGCCGGAGAGTTGTCCGATCTCGCGGTCCTTGACGCCGACGAGGTCCAGCTCCACGCAGATCTGCTCCTGCACCCCACGATCGTCCTTCTTGTTCAGCATCGCTTGCACCGAGCCCTTCGCTGCCTTCGGAATCTGGTCCACGTACTGCGGCTTTATTACCGCCTTACAACCACATTTCTTTTAGGAGGAAGGAGAGACAAAAGCATACAGAAAGAGTACCTTAATGTTGTCCTCGAGGATCTTGGTGAAATAATTCTGGAGCTCAGAGCCACGGAAGTAGGCAAGGATCTCCGTCCACTCGGGCGGGGAGTCAAAACGGCCCAAATTCGGCTTCACTTTTCCCGCCAGGATCTTCACCGCCGTCGATTTGCCGATCCCGTTCGTTCCAACCAGCCCCAAGACCTCAATCCCACAACTCTCCACTCACACCTTCTAATTAATGTAATTTAAGGCGGCACCTCTCCAGCTCGAGGAGTGGGAAGGCGGTGAAGTTTGAAGGAGTTGGAGCCGTAACGGTGCGTCGTGGCGCTCTCCAGGTTGGAAGGCAGGTTGATGATTTGAATGGCGTCGTAGGGACATTTCTGCAACTCCTTTTACTTCTACAGAGAAAATAAATCTTGAGCTAGATTTTAGAAAATAAATAAGAAATTATATTCTTTCAATTCATTTTTGAACTAAAACCTCCAAATGCTTTTTGATCATTTTTTTGGCCATACTCCATCCATTATAGGTTTCCCAGTATAGCTAAAAGTGCCAAGAATTGGCTGGGTGTAAGGAGTAGAGCGGAAATGAAATGAACCTTGACGCAGATGCCGCAGCCGATGCAAAGGGTCTCCGAGATCTCCGCTATTTTTGAGGACGCATCCACCACGATGCACTGCTTGCCTGCAACATCCTATTTACCATAGCACCCATCAATAGGCGACAGGAGAAGCAGGAAACCCATTCGAACGACGGGGCAGGATTTCTTGCAGACCTGGCCGCAGTTCT
Source organism: Ptycholaimellus sp. GST1_10 (assembly GCA_030248095.1). Lineage (NCBI taxonomy): Eukaryota > Metazoa > Nematoda > Chromadorea > Chromadorida > Chromadoridae > Ptycholaimellus > Ptycholaimellus sp. GST1_10. The sequence goes on from JASANA010006954.1 coordinate 5,652, forward strand.
TGGGCTTGCAGCGATCGGCGTTGACGATGGCTATCCGCTCCATCTTATCATCCTTCTTCTCCTTGCGTTTCGACATCCTTCTATCGCCTCTTTTCCAACTTTTGGAGGCCTCTTTCAGTAGAACTGATAGGCTTTCGCAACAATTCGTAAGCAGCGATGAGGCGAGTGGGTGAGTGGCAAAACTGAGCAGTTCCGAGGAGCTCACCTGCGCATCCTACCCACCCCTCCTCCATTTACACTGATCACTACGTATCTGCGCACTGCCCCCTGTGTACTTCGCTTCCTTTTCTCGCCCATCTCTCTCACCTTCTATCCAACCCCTGTCCATCTCTAGCCTATCAGTCAACGACATGGCCGCATTCAACAAGTTGGGCCTATTTCTTTAGGATTACAAGATGAGAATACGAGTGTGCTGGGTGTGTTTGCAGAGAGGCGGTGGTGCGTAAGCTGAACGAAGTGAACGCGACGCAGCCGTCCATCCAGACGCTGTCCCTCTGGATGCTGCACCACAAGCGGCAGGCAGTTCAGATCGTGGACACCTGGATGGAGGTCTTCACCAAGGAGCGCCGGCCTCCGCGCATCCTCTGCCTCGCCTACCTCGCCAACGACGTCATACAGAACTGTCGCAAACGATACCCGCCCTATCAGGCTCTCTCTTATTAACCCCTTCTCAGTTGCAATCATTATTACTTCCTTTATGTCTACAGGAAATGTTCCGTAAAGCCATACTCAAAGCCCTTCCCCACATCGCCGTCCACGCTGACGAAGGCTGCCTCACCAAGCTCCGTCGCATCATCGAGGTTCCACCCACTCTCTCTAGCAGAAGCGAGTGGAACAGGCGAACTGTGTGGGTTAGGTTTGGCGCGAGCGCAAAGTTTACAACGCTGGGCAGATGGAGGAGCTGATCTACGCCCTCACCTCCAACGTCCCCAACAAGCACCTCCACATCTTCCGCGGACTCGCCAGCAGCACCCCGCCGCCCCAACCTCCCTCCACCTCCGAAAGCCCCCCTAAAGATTCCCCGCCCTCGCCCAAGGAAGACGACGCAGACGGTCAGTCTACTGCTCCTCTCCCCTCAGCCCCCCATATTCCCCTCAAGTCTTCAGAGCCAAGTGTGGCCTCCATCCTGCGCGAATCGCCGAAGGAGGAGGACTCCGTGCCGCCGCGCACGCAGGAGCTAATCGACCTCCTCATGAAGCTGGAGGAGCCAGCCTCCGCCGATGCCCAGGTTCTAGCAGCCCAGTCGAGGAGGGCAAGGAAGATGGGATGAGCGGTTGAGGTGCGGGAGCAGATCGCATCCTTCCCGGAGGCGGTGGCGAACCCGGGGGTGCTGAAGACCATCGCCTCCTCGGCCCAGGCGGAGGATCTCCTGCGCGCCGTCAAAGTCGCCGAATCCGTCGTCACCGACTACTGCAAGCGCCTCTCCGACGAGATGCGCCAGCGACGCGTTTCCCCTTCCTCCACTCTTCAATCTTCTTCACACCTACCTCCTATTCTCTCTTCAGGAGACACAGGCGGCCCTGTCAGCCTATCTCCGGGCACAGAAGCGGAAGGCAGAGAAGACGCAGGACCTCCTGAACCAGTTCAAGGTCGGCTGTCCATCTGCCTTATGGCTAGGAACTGAAAGAGTAGTGTGTAGGAGAAGAGGGCGGCGTTGGAGCGTGAGAAGGCGGAGGTGCACAAGCACTTCGAGTCCCTGCCGGACATGGACGCCCCGCCCAGCGCCCAGCTCCCCGGCCTCCCCTCCGCTGCCCAGCTATTCGCCCCCTCCGCCGCCGATCTCGCTCCCTCCTAATGCCTTGCTTCATCTTTTGCCATTTGATTTGTTTGGTCTTGCAATGTATTGCTTTCAATTTTCACTTTCGCATTTCGCTAAGTTGAGGTTTCCTGCGTTGCCTTGATCCAGTTTTGAATAAATGTTGCCAAAGTAAGATAGTGTAGTCTCGCGGTTCATGGTTGACATGGAATGGAATCGGTCGCTTTCAAATTGAGGAAAAAACTATAAAAAAAACTGCGAATCACTTGGTAGGGAAAACTAACATAGCTAGCTGCCAAAGAAGCAGAAGCCATGGGTATTCTGGACAAAGTAGCGGAGATCGAAGCGGAAATCGCTCGGACTCAGAAGAACAAGGCTACGGAATACCATCTGGGCACCCTCAAAGTTTGAACTCCATTTCTCATTACCCTCCCAACATTGTTCCTGCTATGGGTTATAAAGGATTTGAAAAATGTTGCTTGTTGAGGCGAAGCTAGCGAAGTACCGCCAGCAGCTGATGGAGCCGTCATCGAAGTCGAAAGAGAAGGGCGAGGGCTTCGATGTGATGAAGTCGGGGGACGCTCGTGTGGCCCTCATCGGATTCCCCTCCGTCGGCAAGTCCACGCTTCTCAGCAATCTGACTGGCACCAAGTCCGAGGCTGCCGCCTACGAGTTCACCACCCTCACCTGCATTCCCGGAGTCATCGAATACAATGGTCACTCTTCAATCCTCTCAAGTTGTTGAAGATGTTAAAAAAAGGACTAAAATTCATTTTTTTCTTGATTAATAACTATAAATTTAAAATCCTATCGTTTTACAAATACAACCAAACATAATACAAAAACTGAGTGCGAAATCAAATGCAAATTTCCCACAAGCAGCTTCCACTAGTCCTTGACTTTATACACATGGCAATCGATTTTTTTTGGGAAAAACCTTACTTTCAGCTGGCCAATGTACCATAATATAGTGTCAACCGGGATTTTCAGAGACATCTGAGCATAGGGTGGTAGGTTGAGAATATAGATCGGCCGCTAGGCTCTAGTGTCGCATTCGCATCTCAAACAGTTTGGGCCTAAAAAAGGAATGTATTTGCAGGAGCCAATATTCAGCTGTTGGATCTTCCGGGTATCATCGAGGGAGCAGCACAGGGCAAGGGCCGCGGTCGTCAGGTCTTTACTTCTTCGTCTTTAGCCATGCTTGTAGTGAGTGGGAAGAGAGGTTGTAGGTGATTGCCGTGGCTCGAACTTCCGACGTGGTCCTGATGATGCTGGACGCCATGAAGGGCGACATACAGAAGCACAAGCTCATTAAGGAGCTTGAATCGGTCACACTTCACAATGCACAGATTTCTGGCGATGGAAGAATGGTTTTGAGGTTGGCATTCGCTTGAATCAGGAAAAGCCGCACATCTACTTCAAGCAGAAGAAATCCGGCGGCCTGCACTTCAACTCCACCGTCCCTCTTACTCACGTCAACGAGAAACTCGTCCAGACCATTCTACAGGAGTACAAGGTTACATTTCCAGCACACCAACGAGTGGAGTAGAAGAAAAAGGTGCAGATCTTCAATGCGCACGTGGTCTTCCGAGAGGACGCAACGATGGAGCAGTTTATCGACGTAATCCCTTTTTGTAACAGTGAGAAATGCTTAGATTCCATGCAGCAGAGTTTGTAGGTGATCATGGCCAACTGCGTCTACCTGCCTTGTCTCTATGTCTACAACAAAATCGACCAAATATCTCTGGAGGTGGATGAAGCAAGTGATTTCTGTCTCCCTGTGATTAGGAATTGGCATTGTAGGAAGTGGATCGACTGGCTCGATCGCCAAACTCGGTGGTGGCTTCGGTGGTGTGGAACCTCAACCTGGACTACCTCCTAGAGTGTCTTTGGAACTACTTAGGTTCCCACTCCTAAAGGAATGAGCAGGCAAAGGCTTGATATCAGTATGAGACTGATCGTTGGTGCTGGGAATTGTGCAAAGATATGAATGCAAAAAGAATATTTGTGAGTCACAGATTGTGACAGGACTGATTCGAATCTACACGAAGAAGCCAGGACAGGCGCCAGATCTGGGGCCAGAAGACGGGTTCATCCTGCGCCGTGGAGCCTCCGTGGAAGCCGCCTGCCATGCTGTCCACCGAACCCTCGTCTCCCAGGTTACTCCTTCCTTTCTCGCAGCTAAGCTGGCTTCATCTCCAGCCCCTTATTCCAGTTCAAGTACGCCATCGTCTGGGGCACCAGTCCCAAGTTCTCCCCACAGAGAGTCGGCCTCAACCACATTCTGGAGCACGAGGATGTGATTCAGATTGTGAAAAAATGACCTTCCTTCCAACCCAACTCATCTCTGATTCACCTCCGGATAAATGGACTGAGTTTACATTGCATCAGACCTCAATGTACTTGCTGGGAAAGGTTGATAAGAGTCATTTTGAAGGAAAATATGGATTTGATGTCGGGAAGAAATATAGAAAGAACTGAGGTGGAAGGGGATAGGATAGTGGTGTAGGGTGAGAGGAGGGTGAATGGGGCGAGCAGAGAGGGTTGTAGGGGCTGCGGGGGCGTGGGGGCTTTAGGCGTGGGAGCGAGAGGGTTTCCGCGGTCATAGGTCATTATCGGCGCTCCATTGAGTAGGGGGTTGGTGGTGCTGTGGGTGGTTGGTGGAGGGGGCTTTGAGAGAGGCGGGGCAGGAGGCGTTTCAGAGAGGAGGGTGGGTGGAGCAGTGGAGGGAGGGAAGGGGGCAGTGTGGGAAGTGGGCTGGTGGAAGGAGGAGGAGGGGAGAGTGCGGGTGTTTGTTGAGCAGTGGTAGTGGGCGGTCGAAAAGCCGGGGTGGTGAAGGGTCCTCCGCCTAGACATTGAAGATGGAGGAGGGGAGGGGAGGGGCGGGGGAGGTGGGTGGGTGGGCATTGGTGGAAGGATGGCAGGGGAATGGTAGAGGGGGTATATCCAGGCGGCAAACATGGGGTCAGTGCCAAGAGGAGGGGCGGAAGAAGGGCTGGGAAGGAAGGCTCCCTCAGACCCCCGACCATCCACTACCCCCCAACTCCACCGCCACACCACGATCCCCCCCTCCCCCAACCTTGTCACAATCCGGTTCTTCAGCAGGCCTTCACCTCTACCACTCATACGCCACCACAGGGGCGTCCCTGTCCCTTCTCTTCCCGCCCGCCCTACTACCACATTCCCCCACCCGCCCGGCCCTGCCCAGCCCTGCCCTGCCTTGCCCTGCCCTCCCCCTCCACTACCATCATTCCACCCGCCCTCTTTTGCACTCCCAAACCTGCCCTTACCTTCCCCTCTCCGCCGCACTCTCCGACCATCCCCTCTCTCTACAGCCAACCCCTCCGACCATCTCCCTCCCCCCATCTCTCCTCTCCTCCCATTCCCGTAGCCATAGACCCGTCTCCACTCACACCTACACCTTCCACTCTGCCTCGTCTTACCTCGCCTCAGAAGTTGGAGGTTGGGAGGAGTGGGTGAGGGCGGGGGAGCGAAGGTGAGGACGGAAGGAAGGAAGGTGAGGACGGACGGAAGGAAGGAAGGATGCCGTCTCCCATCTGCCGCTGTCGAACTCTCTACATCGGCAGTGCCGTCCCCACCGTCTGCAAGGACGGCCTTCAGGGCATCCAAGAGCCTCTTCGTGAACGATATCCTGTCTCTCAGGTTCTCATCCTTCACACATGCCTCCTACAGCTTTCTTCTATTCCTTCGGCCTTGTTGTGGTGATTTGGGGCAGAGAGAGAGAGGGGTGTTGGGTTGGTGGGGCTAGGTGTGATTAGGCTATTGTGAGTGCGTGTAGGTGAAGTGGTGGGCAAACAGGGGCAGGTGGGAGAGGTTGTGGGAGGGGAGGTTGGTGGAGAGGCGGCATTGTGAGGGGACAGTGACGCGCTCTGTTGGGGCTGGGAGAGTGACTGGGAGAGAGAGAGAGAGAGAGAGAGAGAGAGAGGAGGAATTCTTTGCAAGGGGCGGAGCCGGCGGCCCAAAGCAGGAAGGCAAACACTTGCCGCCCCATTTATTGCCTCCTTTCTCTTCCTTCGCCCCACATGCCGCTGATTGCTTCCAGCCCATCCAATCGCTTACACACCCCCCTTCACTCCTCCCTAACCCATCCCCCTCACTCCACCCTTCATCGGCTACCGGTTGTCACAAGGAATCCATTGCACGCAAAAAAGAAGCCTTATTAGACGGGCCCTTGCCTTTGTCACCCTCCCCCTTTGCGGAGAATGGCCCGAAAACTAGACCCATGCGCAGGCTGTTGCCGTCTTAGAGGAGTGGCTGGGCTAGAGTAGAGAGTGAAGGAAAGTATGGGAGTGAAATAAAAGGGACATGGAAAGAGTGAGGAGGCATTGCAGTCATCGGAAACGAAGGGCATCGACTCCTGGCTCTCCGTCTGGTCCAACGGGATTCTGCTGGAGTATGTGCAGGATTCGAAGGAGGAAAGCCGCTTCTTCCCCATCACCTCCCTCCACTATTGCGCCGCCGTTCGCTACGTCAACGTCTCTGGCTACGCTGTCGAAGGTTGCCCTTGATTTACGATGCCCCACCCACGCCCAAACTCGTTTACTATCACCCATGCCTCTGTCAAGGCTGCGGAGAGAAAGGTTGCAAGGAGTGATAGTATGGGGTTTTGAAGGGGGCGGGGAGCGATTCCTGCCGCTCGACTCTCCGTTTGCCCAGCTGCCGTCGGAGGAGCCGCCGATCTTCGCGGCGATCGTGCGGCGCACAAGCGGGGTGAAGGTGCTGGAATGCCACGCCTTCATCTGCGCCAAGCCCGCCGCCGCCAACGCCCTCGTCGCCAGCTGCTTCCGTGCCTACTCCGACTCCATCAATGTTCACACCTCCTTTTTGCCCACCGTTCTAAGCATTGCTGGAATGGGGGTATGGTTTGCAGATGAAAATGCCGGGCTCCATCGGCTCCAGCGGAGAGGAGGAGAAGAACAAGAGCGGGAAAGAGTCTTCCAGCCGCAGTTCCTCCCCCGGCGACGACATTAAGCCGGAACTGAACGGCGATGCCGCCGGCTACGCCGGCGGTGACGACTCAAACTCCGATCGAGAAATACTCCGTTGGTCCGACACCACCGCTGCTGGTTTGCTGCCCTCATCATATTCACCAAGTCCCTCTTAGATGTCTTTCAAATTTGGAGCCATCAATGTTTAGCGATGGTTGCTGATGGATGTGATGTTTGAAGGGAAGCCAAGCTGGCAGCGGCGGCAGCAGGGCGGGGACATCGACACGGCCAGCATCAGCTCCAGCCTTGCCGGCCGCTACCGAAAGCGCGAGAAAACCACACCACCAAAAGCCACCCAAACTCGCACCCGCTCCGAGCTCGGCTCCCGCGGCCCCATCGCCGGCACTCTGGTCCCCGTACAGCGTCGCCAGGCCGCCGGCACCCTCCAGTACCGACGCTCCAGCTCCGATGCCAACCTACACATGGCCACCCTACCCCGCAACATTCGCCCGCACCCCGGCGGTCCACCGCCCTTCCCCCTCTACGCTACTCTACCCCCGCCGCACATGCGACCGCCCATCCTCCCACCGCCCGGCCATGCCCCCATGCCCTTCTTCCCGCCCCCGCCCCCCGGCGCCCCTATCATATTTGGACCTCCACCGCCCGGCGTTGAGCTTCAGCCCCCGCCTCACATCATTTTCGGCCCCCATCCACCACCACCCGGCATGCCGCCGCCGCATATGGGGCCGCCCCCGCCCGACTTCCCCATGCAAGCCCTGCCTCATCCACCCAACTCCGACTTCTACGCCACCTTCCGACGTGGTCCGCCGCGCCCTACTGAGGTCCTCCTGTCCATTATCCCATCAGAGCTGCCAACAGCTGACGGGTTGCAGGAGCCGGTGTACATGGGCGGGAGCATGGGGCCGGGGGGCGGCGGGCCGATTGTGAGTCAGCCGCCCGAGTTCAGCTACAACCCGGCCAACTTCCCCTCCGAGCACTACGGGGAGCTGGAGGAGGGACGGCGCTCCCGCGGCATCTACGAGGCGGGCACCATTCGCCAGGACTCTCAACGCCCAGCCTCCTCCCTACCGCAGACCCTGGAAGAGCGGGAGGAGCTCTACTGGGACCCCAATGTCTACGAGGCCGGCATCTATCGACGACAGCCATACATCAATGAAAAGGTTGCTCTTTTGTCCACTCTTTATGAACTGCTCTTTTTCTACCAGAATGCTGTAAAGAGGTGATGAGAGAGTGGGAGTGGATTGGAGGCGTTTGGAACAGCTATGCGGGGAGATCCGGGATTGGGGCGGCGCTTTGGGGAACGGCCGCCGACGCCGCCGGTGGATTACGAGGCTCAGTTCAGAGAGGATTTCGGACGCATGAGCCTCAACGATCCCTACCGACAACAACACCGACCACGCATGCCTTTCTAACTCTCTGCCCTCCTTTCATCCCCACTCTTCTCCACTGCTCCTGCCCACTGTGCCTGAACTGATTCACGATTCCACGCTTCCGCTTTTTCCTTTTTTCTGACTAGAATTTTTACGCTTCTATCATTCGGCAGCAGCTACCATTATTATTCGGGTGTAGCCCTTCAACCTTTTTCTGTTTATCCATTTTGTGATTCTGAAAGCCATACTGAAATCCACAGCGTGAAAGAAAGTAGAGAGCAGTAGGAAGACAAAATAGAGCAGGGACTGTAATACAACCTAGAAGGCCACCACAGAGGTCACGGTAGATGACCAGAGAGGATATGGGCTGTGAGACCAAATTTTCACCAGCCTGACCTTTACAACCTCCTTCTCCCACACATTCCCACACCCTCCTTCATTGATACGGCCCACTCAAGTGTACAATTACTACCGATCGCGTTTCATCTTCATTTTTTGAAAAGGTCTAGTTAATGCACGAATTGTATATTGCCCAATAATTTACAACTTTGAAAAAAATCCTTGGAAAGCTAGAACTAATAAAAACCAAATTAAGAAAAACGAAATTTAGAAAAACGAAATTTCGCTCGAAGCTTATCAGGGAAAACAATTATTTTTTTTATTCTCTTTGTTTTTTATTTCTTTATCTGCCATTCTGTCTTAATTTGTGTTTTTGCAGTGTTTTTTTAAATTTTTTACAAGGTTAGGAATGAATCGTACATATGGCAAAAGGAATGAATTGTGCATATGGCAAGGACTGGCAAAAGTAAAGATTGAATGGAAATGCGCTTTCACAGAAGAATGGGCAATCTTGGAAATAAAGGTCACATCTCTATGTTCAAGTTTATGATGGGTAAATGTCTCAAGAAACGTGAAAACTATATAAAATGGTTTAGCATGCTGTAGCAACTCAAAGACGTAATGAATGAAGCTTGGAGGATAAATGCTCGATAAGAATGCTGACTATGATTCAATAGTTGTTTGGATAAAGAAGAAAATCATAATCAGACGGTGAGGAAGACGGAGCCGTAGGAGGGGAGGAGGGAGTAGGGGAGAAGGCGCCAGCGGTCCTGTCGCTCGTCGTACTTCTCCACCGTTCCCTCCTGGTACCCGCCCACCGCCAGCACCTCTCCGTTTACCTGGCCCATTTCATCCTCCTCTTCTCTTCCTCCTCCTTCTCCTCCTCCTACCTGTAGCAGGCCATGGTAGAGACGCGGCTTCCGCATGGCCTTCAGCGTTCGCCAGCGGCCCTCGCGAGGGTCGTAGGCGTCCAGGTGCTTGGTGATGCGACCCAGACTATCCTTCCCTCCGCTGATCATCAGCTGGCCCTGCTGGCAAAGTCCTATAGGAGGTGCGGAAGAGGAAGAGAGGAAAGAAGCGACGTTGCGGTAGAGGCCTTGGAGACCGATGCGTGGCGTGGCCATATGGCCGAGGACGATGCAGCTGCCCTGCTCGGGGTCCAGGAGCTCCAAGCTGCTCTCGTAGCCGCCCGTGGAGCCCTGCCCGGACACCGCCACCAGCTTACCCTTCAAGGGGCCATTCGCTTCAAATACTAGTCTGGAGGAAGAGGAGGAGAGAGAGGACGTGATAGGAGAGGAGAGCGAAGGCGCTGCGAGGGTAGTTGAGGGGAGGGCCTTTGGCCCAGCTGATGCCCTTGTCGGTGGAGCAGAGGGTGGAGTTGAGGAGGCCGTGGATGGTGAGGGTCTTGGAGCCTCCGACGACGTAGATCCTACCCTCCACCTGCTCCATCTTGTGGCCCCAGCGCCCTTCCGGCAGCGGCGTCTTCTTCACGCACCGGATCTCCAGTTGACGGAGAGCCATTAGGAATGGGGCTGGACTGTTGGGCTGGGAGAACCTTGTTGGAGCGATTGAGGGAGAAGAGGAAGGAGTCGCTAGAGACGGAGTAGACGCCGGTGGAGTCCTGAGCGATGCCGCCCGTCACCATTTTCCGCCCATGCTTCAGCGGAGTCCCGCCGGCGTGTTTCAGCGCCGGCATTTTGTTCATCGACTGCAAACGTTGTTAGTTTATCACTGGATAGAAAGTGGTGGGAAATGAAGGTTAACCGGAGCGAACTCTTTGACGATGCGTTTGGGGCTGAAGAGGTTGACGGTGTGATTGTCCAGGCCGCCAATCATCAGGATCTCTTCGCCTTCAAGGAATCTGTGTTTTGTTTTTTTGCTAACATCATTCGTGGATATGCTCACCATTTCCCCCGGTCATAGGTCGAGCCTTGGTTCCCTCTTTGGCAGGCTTAAGGATGCCAGGGCGAACCTTGGTTTTAGCATTTGGAGTCCTAAATACTTGACTGGCGTTGAGCAAATGAAAAGGCCTAGTGAAACTCGGGAAAGTAGAGAGAGCGGGCGGCGGCGGAGATCTGGCTGGGATGAGCGGCGGGGAAGTCCTGAGCGAGCATCTTCTCCAACTCCGCCATCGAACTCGTCCGACCAGACTTCCCAAACTTTTCACGTCCCTTCTACAAGAAATGAAAGAAATGACTCAATCTGAGCTTGGAGGCAAAAGGGAGGGACCTGGAGGAGAAGAGTGTGGTTGACGGGCGGGTGCTTGAGTCGAGGCACGCCGTCCAGTAGCTTAGCGGCGAGAGGTGGTGCCGTCGGCTGCTTCCCCACCCCTTCCAAGCACCTTTTCTCCTTCCCTTTCTTCGCCTTTCCCGTCTTCTCCTCGCCAAGACCCAGCAGGTCCCGCACCAGCTTTTTCAGGCCACCCTTCGCCGCTTCCTTTCGAACATTTTCATTTTTCCAATTATTTCGACGGGTAGGGAATCGAGAACTTTGGCTGGGGACGTGAGACTATGGAGATTGTCGGTCTTCTCTGCAGCTGGCTTACGAGCCTTCTGCTTTTTGCAAGAGCGATTAGTATGGATCAATGAATGAGGGAATAGAAGGAAAGAACGGGGAGGTTGGCGGGAGAGCGGATGGAGGTGCAGTGGCCTCGCTTGGATTCCACGGGAACGCTAGCGGCCTTCTTCCCCGCCCCTTCGTCTTCTTTCACCGTCTTCCCCTTCACCGTCTTCACCGTCTTCTTCGCCAGCGTTCCTTCCGCTGAAAACCAGGCAAGAAATTGGAAAACTGTAAAGAGGTAAGCTAAAACCACCTTTGCTGAGGGAGTTCTTCTGCGCCGCTTCAGCTTTCGGCTTGCTCCGGGTGCCCTGAAACAAGTTCTCTTTCAATGGGCTAAAACGAATGGCTGTTTACGTTGTCTTTGACGACGTTGGCTGTGGCGCTGGACTTCTTGGAGCGAGTGGGGGACTAAAATGAAATCCATGTTCTTGCAAGATTTCAAAGGAGCATTCAAAGGAGCATAAAAAAGACGAAGGCGACTGTATGAGAAGCTTACGCGGACTCGGCTGGAAGTTGGGCGCTCTTTGGGAGTCTGCGACGGCCGCTTGCTTGCTCTTCCCAGCTCCTGCTGAAAGACAGCTTTGTCTAAAGGAGCAAGGGAGCTGGAAGGGAACCTGCGTGCGCTTGCTGCTTTGCTTGGGTGGCGGAGGACGGGGGCGCGGGGGAAGGATCTGCGATACAAGGCTGCAAGCTTGACGAAGAAGGAGTTGAGGAAGGGAGAAAACCTCGAAGTGCTCATAGGGAGCGGGAGATGGGTAGGATGGAATGGTTGGGTAGAGACGGGCGGGGCTGCGGGGCCGGGTGGAGCTGGACATGGCGTATGGCTTCGGAGCCTCGTCGCCGAGGCACTGGAGGCAGATGCCAGACGCGTCTATCACCGGTGGTGTGCCGCAAATGATGCACCGCACCATCCTGTCCACTTTCTTCCTCTTCAATCTCAGTTGGGTTCAAAGCAAAGACCGTCAGCCTAGAGTCGCTCAGCTTTGAGAATGTGTTGGAGAATAGAGAAAATGGGGTGCAAGGGGAGTGGCTGAAATTGCGTTTGGAAAGCGCTGGATTGGACTGCGATGTTGAAATGCATCTGCCAAGGGAAGTTGCGCGAGTAACCGAAGGGTGGTGGGGGTGCCGAAACATGGTAGTAGGCACTTGTTTTGGCTTCCAAATAACCTCGCACATACAGTCACTAACCAGCGCTTTCTTTACTGAATGGGAGAAAAAACAAAAATTTTACGATTGATCAGGATACATCATAGTAAAAAAGCAAACCCATAAGCATGTATTGAATCATGCTCTTCCCCCATGATTGCTCAAAAATCGATGACCTTTTTAGATGGGTTTGATTGGCAATTAATGCGCAACAAAAAATCACATTAGATTGATTAATATGTTCTATTACAAACCATTTACTTGCCTCCAAATTTGGAAATTGTCTGCAACGGACTATTAGTGGCGCTCAATGCAGGGCTGTTTGTGTAGGCGCACTTAGCAGTCTCTCGCAGGTCGTGTGTACGGTAGCATGAGTCAAACACTTAGCCACTGGATTCCTCAATAGATCGGCTTCCATAACCCCTAAAGTTGCACTACCTAAAGTAGTAGTTCTAGAGCGTGATGGCGAAAAACATGCAAAGCACGGGTTTCCGTGCTCTCAATGTCGACGCCTACAACGAGGACCAGTACGAAGAGGACGGAGACGTGGACACCCCCGGAATCGGACCCGACGAAACCTCCGTCCAGCAAGCTCTCGCTCAAGGCCGCCTTTTCGTTTGCTCCCTCCATCAGCGCCTATTCCAGAGCCTGGGAGGGAATGAGGAGCTGTTGAGGATGCCCTGCAAGGGGCGCTGGCCAACCCGCCGCTGAAGACGAAGAACCAGGCGCAGAAGGAGCGCGCGGTGGGGCTGATGATGAGCGTCCTCACCGCCTTCAAGTCCCCCGACATGGACGCAGCCATCGGCCGCCTCCAGCCCGCCGACCTCGACCTACTCATCAAGTACATCTACAAGGTCAGCAGTCTGCTGGAAGAGGAGGAATGGATGGGGAGAGTTGGGGGATGGCTTTGCAGGGCTTTGAGAGGCCGGCGGATGGATCGTCAGCGATCTTGCTGACGTGGCACGAGAAAATCTTTGCCAAGGCTGGCCTCGGCTGCATTGTTCGCAATTTTACGGACAGGAAACGCCTTTGAAGTCCCTGCCTTTATAATTGGTGCAGCCAGTGCTTCTTTGCGATATATCATGTATGTGCCTAAGTTTCAAATGCTCAGCTGACTGGCTTTTAAAATTCAATCCCGAAAATAATGAATTTGTGGTATTTTAACAAATTCTGCATCGTTTTACAAGCCCAGGATTTCCTATTGAGAACACTGAACACTAAGAACACTAAGAACACTTTGGAGAACACTAAGAAGACTTCTTATTAGGCGCCTTATTGAGAACACTTATACTTAACATACTCCTGCTCGGGTTGACGTTGAGCTAGGTGCCAGATTCGACCTGTCCTCGCTTGCCCCAAGTCTGCTGGTTGAGGCGCAGGAGGAATTTTGCATTTTGAAGCAGTACAACATGTGCTACAGATGTTTCAGTGAAAAAAAGTCAAAAAATAGCACATTTTAGTGTTCCCAATAGGTGATATTATTGGGAACACTAATGAAAAATTTTGCATTAGTGTTCTCAATAGGTGCATATTAATGGGAACACATTCTTTCACCCTTAGTTTGCCCTGCCAGCAGTCCAGTAAGCTAAGTTTTCTGTTTGTAGGTATTCTTGGCTAAAGCCAATAATTACGCGGCCGAGTTTATTTCATAAAACACCAATTACAAATAGAGCAGCAAAATTAAAGTAACAGAAATCAATAAATTGGTATATAAAAATAATGTTAAAAATATGTATGTTGATGTTTGGCAAGTTTTTCTTCTTTTTTCTTGTTTTTGTATTCCTTCCCAGCTCGTCTCCAATGGTAAATCTACAAATTTTCGAATCTTCTGTCAGTTTTTTTGGCTAGCTTTAAAGATTTTTAGGTCATTTCGTGTGTATTTGGGAATTATTATGTAAGTTTTTTCCAAATTTGTCTAGGTTTGGGTTTGGCTAAAATAAATAAACACTAAGAATACAAACAAGTATATGGCGCAAAGCGCAATAGGTGACCGCGGAGCACACCACCTTCCAGCTTACAATATGAATGCATGGAATTTCTTCACTCCAAAGGGCAAGTCTGTGGTTTCTCAATTATTTTCGAAAGTAAGCACATATTTGGAATCGTTATGTATGAATTGTGAATCAACAAACCAAAGTCCTCTGTTCAATTCTTAGCCGTTCAGCTGTTACTGATTATTGATGCCATTACCATGTGTGAAAGTTTGTCACTCAAGAGGGTAAGTCTGTGGTTTATCAACCATTTTCGAAAGTAAGTACAGATTTGGAATCGCTATATACAACTTGTGAACAAAAAAACTCAAGTCCTCTGTTCAATTCTTAGCCGTTCAGATGTTACTGATTATTGATGACATTGCCGTGCATGAAAGTTTGTCACTCAAGAAAGTAAGTCTGTGGTTTCTCAACCATTTTCAAAAGTAAGCACAGATTTGGAATCACTATACACGACTTGTGAACAAAAAACTCAAGTCTTCCGTGCAATTCTCAAGATTACAGGAGCTACAGCGCAAAAACGGTATATTGCAATTTTCAAGCCTTTCTACCCAAAAAAGTAATGTTTCAAATGCTCAGATTCCGGTTCCACCCCTCCAGATCTTCCTAAAATAGCATTACCTTTCAGGAAAAAAAAGTTTGTCCCAATCTGTTGAGAATTCGGTGAGGACCAGCATTACCAGCAATATATATATATATATATACACATGAGGACAAAAGTTGAGTAACCTCTATAGACCGCGGAGCGGCCCTTCGGGCCGCTCCGCGGTCAAAAACACATGTGACAACACTAAGAACACTAATGGCCCGTGGCGGATTAAGGGGGACAAGGGGGGACGTTCGCCCCCCCCCAAACGGATTTCGGGGGGGGGGGGGGAGAATTCCCCCACCCCCGAAACTTCCAGGATGGGGAAAAATTTCACCATTTTAGATGCATTTTGGCAAAAAACTTGGTAAACTAAGGGTGAAAGAATGTGTTCCCATTAATATACACCTATTGAGAACACTAATGCAAAATTTTTTATTAGTGTTCCCAATAATATCACCTATTGGGAACACTAAAATTTGCTATTTTTTGACTTTTTTGACTGGAACATCTGTAGCACATGTTGTACTGCTTCAAAATGCAAAATTCTACCTGCGCCTGAACCAGCCGACTTGGGGCAATCGAGGACAGGTCGAATCTGGCACCTAGCTCAACGTCAACCCGAGCAGGAGTATGTTAAGTATAAGTGTTCTCAATAAGGCGCCTAATGAGAAGTCTTCTTAGTGTTCTCCAAAGTGTTCTTAGTGTTCTTAGTGTTCAGTGTTCTCAATAGGAAATAGTCCCTTTTACAAGCTATTCGGTTCAAATTTTTTTAAAGAAATTGACTGGGAGCTTAGGAAAATAGTTTAACAGGAAATCTACATTATGCGCAAAAACAAAAATGGCAATGCTAAAGCAAAACTCTTCACTTTAAGCATGCTTCGCCATTGTGTCTTTGTTTTTTTTCTCGCTAGCTCCGTTTGTGGAGTTGCAAATGAAATAGGCCCAGGCTTCCGCAAGCTCTCGTAAGCAATTAGAACAGCTCTAATGACTCTAATGAACTTTTTGGATAGCTGGAATGGAATTGAGAGCTGAGGAGTTGGGAAGAGTGGCGAAATTTTGTGGACAGCGCGACATGAATTTGCTGAAAAGGCAGAAAATGGCCTGCCCGTATATGAAAGAAGGGCGGTGCAGAAGGGCAGCTATCGGCGCTTTTCCATGGGCTGCCCACATTGACGGTTACTCCTCTATGGAATGGATGCTGGAAAGAGATCATGAAAATGATCCATGCCAGTGGCCGGTCAATTATGCAGCGGAACTCTGATCACCACCCGACATGTCATTACTGCTGCGCATTGCTTCTTCAGGGCGTTAGAGGCCGTAGGGACTGGGAAGGAAAACTGAGGCTCCGTCCAATAGGTCAGAGCTTGGAGAGAGAAAGGGCGCCTCCTTGTTGGACGTGCGCGAAGGGCGGGGCATCCTTCGACTCTCCACCAACCGCACCAGCACTGCCCACTCCTACCACATCCGCCATCACAGCGTACACCCCGACTTTCGGGTTCATCTCTCACGCAGCCATTGGACAGCAGCATAATGGAGCTGTATTTGAGTTGAGTGGAGATGTAGACGATGCAGGCGACATGGCCCTGTTGGAGCTTACGGAAGACCTTCCCCTCGGCAATCCTAAAGTAGCTGTTTTTATCCTACTCCCTCCTACCTGCCTAATGGCTAGATCCTGAGCAGGTAGGTCCAGCATGCATCACGCGAATCCCGCTGAAGCAGCGGATGAAATACGCTCGGCTGATCCAGAATCAGACGCACCCTCGCTTTCTCGCATACGGATTTGGCTACGATCGTAAGCCATCATCAGTTTTTTGATTGGGGAAGAAAAGAAGTGAGGTTTACTAGCATCCCTGGGTGACATATCTGAGGAGCTAGAATTCGCGGGGCTTCGCGTTCTCTCCGCCAATGAGTGCCAAGCTCGTGACCGGACAATGATTGTCAGCCAGCGACAATTTTGCAACATCGAGGAGAGAACCAATTTTTGCAAGGTCCCATTTTGGAGGTGCATTCGCAAAATTGTGCTCTCCTCGGTGGCATAGTTGTATTTATTGTATCTCGTCTGTAGCATAGACGTATTTGCTTTCCTCCGTGGCATAGTTGTATTTACAACTTTGGATATTTCTTCCCACTGGCTTTTTTTTGTCTATTTTGGCGATGCATTCCGCCGCTCATATAAGTTGAAAAAGAGATTGGTTGAGGGGGACAGCGGTGGTGGAGTGGTATCGCCGCCTGTGAGAGGGAAGGTCTACTTGATCGGCGTCCTTTCCAAGGGCTCATCTTGCGATTTGACCTGGCACGCTAAGCAAGCGTCAGAGGAGTGAGTTATTGAAAATGCTGCTGCTCTGAACAATACGGCATTAGTCGTCGTTTTAGGATACGAGCCAAAGCTTTTCATGACCGGGCGGGCACTATTGGCGATGTTTTTTATTACCGCAAATGGATTTGTGAAAGCATTGGTCTTTGCGAGCTTTCTGAAACTTAACTAATTTGATCTAAGAATTCAGTAATGAATTAGATATCCTGGCTTACAATGAGGTGTGGTCTTGGAATGTGTTGGGGGAGGTGTACGGTAGGTGGGTGAAGGAGGTGTCTGCAAGGCTCCACTCACGAGGCCCGTAGGGCAGACTCCGCTCAACTCAACTCTGCGCGCTGACGCATACATATCTCAATCTTTAGCTTACCTAGTGACAGCAGATTGGTAGAGACGGCGATGGGACGATTGTTCTTGGAGCACTTGGGCGGGGAGCGAATGTTTCTCTGCGCCACCGAGGCTTGCAACTGCTTCCTCACCAATCGACAGCTTCTCGTTCTTTTTCCTTCTTCATTTCACATTGGAATAAGGGTGAAAGTAATGCTTTCTCAGAGTTCTAAACAATGAGAAAAATAGATAGAAATGGGCAAGAAAAGGAGAGGAAATGTACTTTTTTGCAATTTATGTTTCCACTACTTTTGCAATTATCAATGAGGGTAAAGAAGTGCAGGTGTCAACGAGGTTCACCGGTGCCACGGGCAGAGCCTTTCTCTTCGATAGAGTGGTCAATCTTCGCCTTTCTCCCGTCATGGACAGAGTGATGCTTACTGGTATTTTCCTGTTTCCTTAGCTGTCAGGTCTCAGTCTCTTGTTGTGTTGAGGTCGGCACATGGTGCGTGATGTGTCCTGCAAGAAGTGCGACACGAAGCTGGGCTGGATGTACGAATATGCAACCGACGAAAGTCAGCGATACAAGGAAGGAAAAGTTTCACTCTTCCTCTTCATGTCATCAATGCTGCTTGCCAATCAACGCTTTTGAGGTGATTTTGGAGCGAGCCCTGATAAAAGAGGTGGAGGGCTTCCGAGAGAACTCCGACCTAGAATTGCCCCCTCAAGATCAACTTATGCAATGACCCTTATTACGTTCTTTTTCTTTCTCGCATTCACCCCAATCAGCTGTGAACCAGGCGATGAACAGTCAGAGCCTTTGTGTACATTCTCGGTGATTTTTGTTCTTTTGTACATTCATCATTACCAAGCTTTATGCCGCTTTTGTGACCAGACCGCTTTGACCTATATATCACTTCTAAACGCAATCTACCTTATTTCATTGATGATAGACGAAAAGGAAAGTTGGTGAAGACTCAAAAGTATGGAATTATTTGCCGGAGTTCTTGAAAACGGAAGCCAGGGAAAGGAAGCGCTTTCGAGCAACGTGGATGTTGACGGCGGTTCGAGCAGTTCGAGCCAAGGCAGGATCCTGCTCCGCACTCTCCGACCGACGCATCATTATCCCCTTCTGACTCGTCGCACGGCTCAGGTGACTTCCTCCAACCCAGCCACCTCTAATTCCGTCCCAAGCCAATGCGGGGACTGCTGTCAACTCGGCTTGGGGCTTGTGGAGACGGGTGGAAGGCCTTCGGGCTGCTTCTTCTTCGTTGACCCACTGCTGCAGAGTAGTTTGTTGGAATGAAGGAGGATTGCAAAGACAGGGAAAAGAAAGAATACGCAAGGTGTTGAGGATGGGCGTTGGAGGAGGTGGCCTGGTGAGCCTGGACTCGAAGGCGCTCCTCGGTGAGGGCGCTGACCATCTGTGGCAGGTGCAGAGCCACAGCTACAGCCTCCGCCAACAGCCCCAGCTTGTTCACCATCAACAGCAGGCCGTAGCGACGTCGAATTCGCATCGCTTCTCAAATACACGAGCCTATTTCGCCTATTTCTAGCTTGGCCGGGATGGGCAACCGAGAAGGAGGCGTAGAGTTTTCATGTCCTTGGACAGAACGGCGTAGTGAAGGCAAGTGTTCCCCGCTGGACAGTGCATCTCCAGCACCACGTGTAGCTGTAACAATTTTTACTTCGGCATGTAGCATCCTCTGAACATTCGCACCTATGAGCAGTTTTTTGTGCGAAATAAGGCCATGCATGAGCTTAGGGAAAAAGCAAACGTCGTTAGCGAGACGCAAGGTGGCCCAGTGATTGGCGGTGGCGGCAGCGAGCATGAGCGGCGTTCGGCCAGCCCCGTCCAACGCATTTGCATCCGCCCCCAACTGACTAACCAGAGCGTCCAGAGCTCCATCGCGAACCTCCAACCACTCCTTCTCACACCCTTCCTTCAGATCCCATCAAATCTCCAACCGAGCCCCCTTCACCAGCCTTGTCCGACGAGGCCTTGAGCATGAGGTGGATGAGGCCGTCGCCGCTGCCCGGAAACCTTCAACCCCCCTCTCCTTCACTCTACACTTTAGAAGAGGCTTTGGGTGGGGTGAACTTCTCCGTGGGGCGGTGAAGAGGGAGGCCTTGGGCGAGTTTCTTGCGGCCTTCACTGAGCCAGAGGCGCTGTTCGGAGCTGAGGCCGGCGCTGAAGTCCAGCGCCGCGGCCCACTCTTCCACCACCGACTTCACCCCCCGCCCTCCATCCTCCGCCCCGCTCTGCACCCACCAGTCTCCCTGCTTCAATCCTCTAGCCTCTCAGTGGCAACCCTTTCACTGGTGCCAGGCCTGCTCATGCCAGGCTCGGACTGGGAGGCTAAGGCCCGGAGTGGGAGGCTGAGGCTTTGCAGAAGGCTGGTCATATTTGGCTGCGGGAATAATTGCGCCCAACTTTTGCCTCCTAAAGAGAAGTCTACAGCGGAAGGGGCACAAGCAATGAAGTAGGGAGTGGAAAGGCCGTTGTTAGCAGCAACGCCATCAAGGGAAGCTGAGCCAGACGCATAAAGATACTCCCCCCCCCCATCACCCCATCCCCTACAACACCAGCTTAGCTCCCACAAAGCCTTCCTTGTTATCCAGTAATAATGATAACAGGAAGTGCACCAACATTCAGCTTGAGGGTGACGTAGGAGACTTTGTAGGCGTTGGGAGACTGTAGAAGAGGCAGTCCAGCATTCTCCATTCGAAGCCTTAGTCCGCCAAATGAAAGGTAGACTCGAGCTTCTTTCCAGCAGAAATAAAAGAAGGCTCTAAAAGAAAAGACGGCGTAAAAAGGGTGTCCATGAAGCGTGTTCGAAGTCATGTGTAAGGAGGCAAAAAGAGCCATGCCAACCCTCGCTCTGCTTCATATCACAAGCGCTGAGAAGCAATTAGCGGGCAAGCCCACTTTGCTGGCTTCCAGTCCTTCCTCTTTTATCCTAGGCACTCGCCACCTGTGTAGGCTTTCTCCACTTTTTCCCGCGATGCTTCAAGATTAAAAGGCCATCTATTCGGCAAAAGCTAAACTTTTAGCAGCAGATGGAAAGCAGGCTGACTAGAATCGGAATTGCAGAGGAGGAAGGATGTGTGATATTGCAGAGAAAGTGAAGCGATGCAAAAGGAAGAGATTTTGCGGAGGAGGCGAGTATCACATGGTGGTGGCAGGAAATGGAATAGAGGAAGGGGCAGATCATAAGTGAAGCGGAGGGCTGAGAGGTCCTGAGTGCCTGTGCAGAGGCAGGAGGAAGGGCAGGGGGAAGGGAGCGGTGGAGGAGGGTGACTGGGCGGAGCGGAGAGTGTCGGCGGAGGAGATGTCGCTGAGGTAGCCTGGGTCTGGCTCTGGGTTGGCCAGGGCCAGGGAGTGCTTGTGGCGGAGTTTGTGGGAGGCAGCGAGGAGGGCGGCGGGGTGTCGTCGCCGAGCGGCAGAGTGATGGCGTCGAGGGCGCCGATTGGAGGGCGGAGGAAGGAGGGAAGCTTGGCTGGAGAGGGAGGGAAAGGAGGGCAGTGGAGGGAGAGGCGAGGGGGCGGAGGAGATGAGGGGCTGGCGCAGCGGAGTCTCCCCTACTTCTTTCCCGCCATCACCTCAAATTAGGAGGGAGGTAGGAAGCGGGATTGGAGGAGGGAAAGGTAGATGAGTAACCGGAGTATCTGTGGAAGACGGTGTCAAATTGGCAGAGAGGGCAGGTGCGGTGCAGGAGGATCCAGGGATCGACGCAGGGGCGATGGAACTCGTGGCCACAGGTGAGCACTCGCAGCTCCTCCTGCTCCCGATAGTCCTCCAGACAGATTGCACATGCCTCCTGAAAGTCGGCACCCCAATGAGGCCTGGTCAATAAGATTGAGGGAGAAAGGAAACAATTGAGATGGCGGTGAGTTGTCCGCTGGAGAGCGCGGGTTTGATGTTGTGGCTGGAGTTGAGGAGGAGTGAAGGAATCTGAGACCGTCGACGCCGTTTGGCCCTTGGAAAACGCCTCGTTTCCATTCCTGCCAGTGCTGTTTTGGCCATGCCTTGTAGCGAAATCTACAATTCGTGGATAAGGTAAGAAAAGGTGTGAAAAAATGGAAAAGAGAACCTCTCTGGAGCGATGGCGCCAGCGCAGCTTGAGAATGATGAAGAAGCAGAGGAATAGGAGGATGACAAGGCCGGAAGTGATGTAGGCCATGTCCAGTACTGAAGGAATGCTTCGCTGAAAGGATGGTAGGAATGGGCATAGCTAGCAGCAGGGTGAGGAAAAGGCAGGGCAAACGTGATGGGAAGGGACTGGTGGGGCGGAGCGAAGGTTGGGTCGTATTCGAAGTCGAATGGGCTGGCCGGCGCGTCTTCCCCTGGCCAGGATGCCCTCCATCTGCAGGGCTCCCACTCCGCTCAGCGTCACCGTCGCCATCCGACTCTGCACCCCCTTTTTTCATCCTTCCTCCGGCCTTGGAGAGATGAAGGGGGTGGTACGGAATGGGGGAAGGGGCGCAACTTCAGCGGCTGCTCTTGGAAGGCCAGGATCACCCCGGCGGCACCGCTTTCTTCCGCGAAGCGGACCTAATGTTTATTTGTATTCTTGCATTTTCTGTGCAGGCCAAGTTTTATGGTTGGAACAGATAGAAATACTTGATACTTCCGCATTGTTTTTTTGCGAATTTAACAAAACTTATTTCAAAGTCCAGGGCTTAGCGCCAAAGCTGGGTGAAAATGAAGATCAATTTGCGAATGAAGCTGATTGAGATATGCTAAGGAAAGATGAGTTTTTGGAACCTGGTTGCTGGGTGCAATACATCCAGTGATCCAGGGCTGAAGTCTGCTCATGATGACGACGGCGATATTGCCATTGAGGGTGTGGTCTAGACCGATCTCCTTCTTCCGACACGCTCGTTGAGGATCCACCTTCAAACAGCCTTTCATTTGTGTTTTTTTGTTTATTTTATTTGTTCTTCTTTCTTTTTGCATTCTCCACGTAGTCTTTGCAGATATATAATAGTGAATAGCGGTCCAGCGCTAAGCCCGGCTTGATAAGGAACACAATGCCTGTTTTGCCCTGAAGTAGGATTAATTTGGGGGGTTGAGGAAAGCGGGGCGTCCTTTGGCTATCAGGACTGGGGA
Source organism: Ptycholaimellus sp. GST1_10 (assembly GCA_030248095.1). Taxonomy (NCBI): domain Eukaryota; kingdom Metazoa; phylum Nematoda; class Chromadorea; order Chromadorida; family Chromadoridae; genus Ptycholaimellus; species Ptycholaimellus sp. GST1_10. The sequence continues at coordinate 28,123 of JASANA010006954.1, forward strand.
CTGAGTAGTGGGTGGCTTTGGGAAGGAGTTGGTTGGAAGGATGTGGAAGAGGCCTCGGGTTTGGCGAGGAAATTGAATTGGGCCCAGAGACGCAGCCTTTTCCCTCCCTTCTCCCCTGCCTCTGCTTCCCAGGCCTCTCTCTCTCTCTCTGTGGACATTAACAGAGTACGCCCCACGGACTCACCACCAGGCCCCTTCTATCAGCCCAGCATCTTACACTCCCACTTCCTTCCAACTCCTTCCCCCCTATCCTCTCCGGTATCCAGATGGGATCAGCCGCCTCGCTTCTCACCAGGGCCGCACGACTCCATCAATCCCCCTCCCTGCCCTTGGCACTTGGGCTCAATGATAGGAGGGAGGGAGGGAAGGAGGGAGGGAGAAGGCTAGTGCCTCTCTCACCCACCCCTGACCCCAGCCCAGACTGCTCATCCATCTTCCCCTCCTCTCCTCCACCTTTCTTCCTCCTTCAAGGCTATCTTCTTTTGCCCTCCTCATTACCCGCTGGCCGAACAGGTGAGATGGATGCAAAGGGAATCTAGAGCGCCAATTTTCTGACCCGCCCATATTTAGCCGAAAAGGAAGGGGCAGTGGAGGAAGGGCTCCCCAGACGTGTCTTTATCAGATGAGCGGGTGCGGCGTAGAAGCCTAAAAGGAGAGAGGGGCTGAGGGAGGGCCAGCAGCCAGACCCCGCCTCATTTGTCAGCCCAGCGCCAAAGGCCCCACCGCCCGCCCTCCCACCAACCAACTCATCCCATCCGCTCCTCTTTTTACCACCCACTTCTATACTCCACAATATTGCATGAAATGACGGAAGATGAAAGAAGGAGTTTATCAAAGGCGGGCGAGGTACAAAGGGGCATTGGGCGGCTTGGGAAAGAGGCCGTAAAGGCAGCTTGCCTCCCCCACTCCTGCTTACGCACTACACATAAACACACTGCCATATACACACCCCCACTCAACCTCTCTACTGCCCGCTGCCAAGCTTGGTCAGAGTTTAGCGATGTAAAGGAGTACCTCGAGAAGGAATCCCTGGGCAGGAGCCCGACTGGAGGCAAGGGTGAAGTTGGCCTGGACGATTGAGGGCGGGCGACCGGGACACCAGACTTCCAGCACCGCTGAAGACTCTGTCCCCTCCATCTAAAGCTGCACCGGATGAGGAGAAGGAAAAGCGAAGGAAGGGAAAAGGGGGTAGAGGACCTGTGACCAGGAGGCATTGCGTCTGGGCAGGACGAGATAGGTGGGCGGACGAGGCGTCAGTGCTCCAGCTTGAACTCCGGGGACAGAGAAGAGGAGCAGGATGGACCAAGCGGTGGAGGGCATGAGGATGTTTGGCGGAGAATTTCAGCTGATACTGGTGGTGTTAGTGGGCCTTTCAGGTGCGGGCTAGGGGCAGGGGAGGAAATGGAGGCATATCCGGGAGGGCTGCGGGAGGTACTTTGATGGCGGCGTCGGCGGAGTGGAATAAGACGGGGTGGAATGGGAATGGAGGAGACTGGAGGGGGTGGGTGGGAAGAGGGGGGTGGGAGGGGGATGGGGGGAGGGGATGGGGGGGGGAAGGAGAGGCAATATAGGAAGGGGCTGGAAGGGGCTGGTGGGTTGGTAGGAGGGAGAGAGGGAGGCAGAAGCGAGCGAGAAGAAGGGCGGACAGGGCCGGGGGAGGAAAACTGGCATACACCCTGCGTCCGATGATTTAAAGTTATCGCCCTTGCTCGCTCTTTCCCGGCCTTCTTTTACCACTGGCCCCTCACACACTTCAAAGGACCATGCCGCCACACACAAAGCTCCCCTTCCCTTCCCTCCCCCCTCCCTACACACAGCCCCACAGCCCGCCCAGACCAATACCCTCACAAATCACCTCCCGCCCCTCGCTCTCAACCCCTCCCTCCCTCCTTCCTCTCTCCTGCCCCCATACCTACAACCCTAAAAAGCCACACCCTCCGCCTCCTTCCCTTCCCTGGCCACTGCTCGCAGACCAGCCCTCACTAGCCCCTTCCTCTCCTCCCTCACTAGCCCATCCTCCCCTCACCAGCCCGTTTCCACAACCTCAATGACAACCTCTACGCTACACTCACACTCTGTCACTTCCACCGCCTTTCCTTCTCCGTCACCCCGCTCTCAAAGACACCAGCCGCTTCCCTCGTTGACGCATTAGCAAACTCAACCAACCCTACAGCCCCATCTACCCTTCCACCCACACTAAAAGCCAAACATCCGCAAACAAACAAGCACCATGGCGCCAGCGGTGGGCTAACTTGTGATAATCGCTTCAAACAATTGCCGAAGTTTTGGTCTGGCGGCGAAAGAAATGCGCAGTTGAATGGGTAAAAAAGTCTGCGAGCCTAGGAAAAGGAAAATATCAGGCAGTAGCAGCTTGCAATAGAACTATGCTAGTTCGTCAACTTGCATTTCGTTTTCCAAAGCAGCATCTGAGTAAGTCTATCTTTAATCAATACCTAAAATTTCACTTAGAACTATTCATAAGGAAGAAATGAGTGTCGTGACATTGAGATGCCTGCCGGCTGCTGGGAAGTCAGGCTGGTGGAAGTAAAAAGGGCCAGGAGGGCTCCAATCCCGCCATCGTAGCCGTCATCGGCGGTCTCGGTGCTGCCGGCCTTGCCTACGTCCCCTTATTCTTTTGCCTTTCATTCCACCATACTCTCTCTTTCTTTCAGGGCCTTTACCGAAATGCTGGCAAAGGCGAGCCTGGCAAGCCCACTTCTTCCGAGGCCAAGGTGCAAAGAAATGAAATGACATTCCAAGATTCTAATGAGCTGTGATTGATAGGCAGGAAAGAAGGCGAAGCCCAAGCTGCCGCCGACGCCGCTGCCGAAGCATGTGCCCTACCTCATCGTGGGCGCCGGTAGAATGTCTCCTCAATGTCCCTGCTTCCAAGAGTTGTTGGTTGCTAGGCGCAGCGGCGCAGTCCGCCTACAAGGCCATTCTGGCGGCCGAGCCCTCCGCCAAAGTCCTCGTCATCGGCGACGAGCCATACGCTCCATACCTTCGGCCTCCGCTATCCAAAGTTTCTGCTCCACACTACCTATTAGCTTATTAGAGGCAAGGAGGGGGGCTTTGGCAGGTGCTGTGGTTCACGGAGAACCCAAATGTGGGCAAGGAGCTGCGCTTCAAGCTTCCGAGTGGAGAACGGAGCGTCTTCTACGAACCTGAGGACTTTTTCCTACCCGTGGAGAAGCTGAGTGAGACGGAGAGCGGCGGAGTTGCAATCGCTCGGTTTCATTCGCTTCCTCCTTGAATATACCCAGGATGAAGGAGGTCTGGGTTGAAGAGGGATGCGAGTGACGAAGGTTTCCCCACCAGAGCACAAAGTCTGGACAGAGGATGGGCAGGTGGTGAGCTATGGCAAGTGTCTCCTGGCCACAGGCGCTAGTCCCAAACAAGCGTCTGTCATTGCCAAAGCGGTCCCACAGGTTTCCTTAGCCGCAGTCACCAGATTCTCTTCTTCAGACTATACCAATTGAGGTTGCTGAGAAAGTGCAGTTTTACCGAGGCATTGATGACTTTCGTGAGCTTGAAGCAGCTACGCAAAAGGTTAAACCTCTTTATGTTCAGCTGCAACATTGACTTTTATCCCAGTTCAACTGAGTTCCATATTTATGCCGTTCAAAAATATTGGTTGTTAACAAAGTAGTTTGATGCTTCTGTGGAACTTGAGGTAAAATCAGTGGCAGTGATTGGTGGCGGATTCCTAGGATCAGAATTGGCTGCCTGCCTTGCCAATAGAGGTTTCTTTCAAGTTGTTTGCACCGTTATTGGTCTAAGAGAAGTAATTTAAGCAAAGAAGACTGGTGTGGAAGTGTCGGTGGTGTTACCAAAGTCTGGCCTGATGAGCGGCGTTCTGCCCTCCTACCTCTCCAACTGGGCCACCGACAGAGTCTCCAAAAGTTTCCACCATCTTTCATCCACCGCCTTCTGCGCTAACGAATGATGGAATAGGCGGCGTCAACATCTACAGCGATGCAAATGTAAGCGAGGTGAAGCGGGTGGGCAAAGAGGTGGTGCTGAGCTTGAAGGACGGGCGAGAGGTAGTCCTTTGGCAGTAAAAGTGAGCGGTGCCTAAAGAGTGAAGTGTTGAGGTGAGGGCAGAGCATGTGGTGCTGGGTGTTGGCGTTGCGGCGAACACGGAGCTGGCCGAAGCGTCGGGGCTGGAGGAGGACGAGCGTCTGGGCGGCTTCCTGGCCGATGCAGAGCTGCGCCTTCAGTCCGACATCTGGGCGGTTCTCCTCATTGCTCTGCCTGCTTGGGAGTAGAAAGGGGGTGTTTGATGGAAGGCGGGTGACTGCGTCTCCTTCTACGACCAGGAGCTGGGACGCCGTCGAGTGGAGCACATCGAGCACGCCGCTGCCTCTGGCCGCCTAGCGGGCGAGAACATGACTGGGTCACCTTTTCACAATCCAATCGGCTCCAGTTGGAAGTGAGACTGGAAAGTCTGGAGGGCTGGCAAGGCCTACGTGGACAAGTCAGCCTTCTGGTCACGCGTGGGCGTGGAGATGGGCTTCGACGCGGTGGGCGTGTGCGATGCTCGTCTCCCCACCGTGGCCTTCTTCGCGGGCTCAGAGGCGGCGAAGGAGGAGGGAGGGAGTTCAAGCTCCAGCCTCCACGCCCCAGTCCCCGGCGAGGACTACCAGAAGGGCGTCGTCTTCTACACCAAGGATGGCCAGCACATATGCGGCGTCCTGGTGTGGAACCTGGCCAACAAAGTCGCCGTAGCCCGCAAGGTCACCATGCCCTTCTGCATACCAGAGCATTTCTACCTTCCAAGCCTTTGTAGGTCTTGGACGAGAAGAAGGCGTATAGCGATTTTCGTGAGGCCGCTAAGCTATTCAACGTATCCGAAGTGTAGGCTGCTGCAATTGCAGCTTTATTTGTGTGGCATTTTTGTGCTTTAGTCATGTTTCATTTCTGCTGAAGAGTTAGCAATTTTAGTGCGATAGAAAGTGATATTGTGGCAGGGTAAAGACAGAAGGATGTGCGGCCTTGAAATTGGCCTAAACGGGTGGAGGGTGAAAAAGGGGCGGTAAAGAGGGAGAGCGTGAAACGCAGCTGAGCCGATATTGCAATTCTGACAGTGTTTGTGCAGAGGGGATGGGGGGCTGGAGGGTGTACGGGTGACCAGAGGCCATATTGAGTTTCCAGGCTGGCAATCCTTGCTGGGTCTTCCTTGGACGGCAAGAAGACAGCTATTTTTGCCATATCGCCTTTTCTGGTGAAGCGTGCCGGGCGGTGCCGTGGGAATTCCTGCAGCTTGCACCAATCTCATTCCCTCCCCACTTAGACATCCCAACCCCCTGGTGCCATCCACCTTCTTCCTCTCCAATCCGCTTGCTCTCGCTACATCTCTCATCAACACCACAAGCTTAAAGAATAGCCGGAAGCCAGTCATTTGTCAGAGTGCCTGACGGAAAACTGTTGCTCATTTTCTCTCCATGTCGCAGGCTTTCAGGTCTAAAGATAGATAGGTTTAAGAAAGTACCGCCTCATGAATCTGCAATTGTGGGAGCCAAGGGAGTGAAAAACTCAAGGAATGGTCGCTGCAATTTCTTTGTTGAGGCGATTTCTGCGGGAAATGTGAGCTCACTGGGGATGGCATTTGCAGTAGAGGAGGAGAATTGCCTTGGGTGGGTGGGGAGGCTAATGTCCCTCCCCGTCTCCCTCCTTCCTTCCTCATCCTTCTTGCCGGCCAGGGGTCTCAATCACCTTTCCCCCTCCCCATTTTCCTGTCCCACACCGCTAATGCCCGCATGACAGGGCCTCAATTTCAGCCCGTCTGATTGTCGCCTAGAGCTGTGGGGAAGCAAAAAGCCAGGCCTTGTTTTCGAGGAAAGCAGAGAGCTGTTGGAGCTTAGGCGGGGCGGGGAGATTAAAAGGCTCCTCTGCCATTGTGGAGCACTGGCCTCTCTTTTCCCTCCTCAGCACTTCGCCCGTGCCAGCCGCCAAGGCATTTTGGCGACAGCAGCCTCATTTGCCCGCATTAGCCTCATTCCGCCCCCTGCTTCAGCGCAGCCCGATTGCCTCGTTCTGCGCCATGCTTTGCGCCCCTCTTTTTTGCCCAGCCCTTTTTTATGCCAAGCTTATGCTCGGCAACACTTCCGCTCGCCTGAGGCTAGAGGCATTTTCGCACGTTTCCGTCCCCCTCTTTCTTGCCTCTCTAAAATGGCGGAAATGGCTGGCTGGCTACCAGCTGGGAAGTGAGTTTAGAAAGCTGGTCTCTGCAAGGGAGCAAAGACAAGCCAAGCATGCTCTGCTCATCCGTGATCGATGGGGCGCGGCCTATTGTTGGAGCGAATAGGCCTTCGTCTTGGAAAGAGGGCTGGGCTCTGGTTTTTAGCAGAGTTCTTAGAGCGCTCAGACTAAGAGGAGAGTTTGGGCATGCTTCTGAGGGGCTGGGGTGGAAGCTGGGGGGGGGGGTCTGTAAGGGAAGTTGAGGGGTAAGAAGGAGAATAAATTGAGGGGCTTGTGTGAGAGGAGTATATTTGCATTGCCTGCCACGGAAGGAGGCATCGTTTCCAAGCACGCCCATCAGCCGCCAGTCGATATTACTCCCCGCCTCCTCTCCCCTCCATTCCTCCTCACACCATCGTCCCTGCACAATCCACTCACGCCAATGGCCCCAACTTTTACACCAACATCTTTGTCAATTTTGCGCTCAATTCCATTAAAAACCTGCTTGAGGCTTATAGGGGGATTTATTTTAAGGAGGAGATTTAAGGGAGGGATTATTGCTTATATGCTTTAGGCTTATATGACTTGAGTCTTATTTTAAGGTTTCGTTCCCGGAT
>JASANA010006955.1:0-12067 GCA_030248095.1 Ptycholaimellus sp. GST1_10
ATGCTAAGACACTCGTGCCTTTTCTTCGGGAAGGCAGAAGGAAAGAGAGAAAGTGAAGCAGAAAGAAGGAGAGTAGCTGCATCATCAGCAGATGACTGGCTCAGTGGCACACGAGGAGCAGTGGTGCAATGCTCACTCATCAATCGAATATGCACACGCGTCATTACAAAAACAATTCCAGTCTCCCCTCCTCCTCAGCATATAGTCACTGGGCCTTTTCCTTCCTCCGGGATCCTTCACACTCCTCCTCCACTTCTTTTACACAGGGCAGCAATTGACCAAAATGGACATCCAATCGCCCCCTCCCTGTCGACGCAGATAAGAGGCGAGGCGTCTATGACGCACCATTCCACTCTTCTTCTCTCCAAGTGGCCGCAACGGGATATCTGCGCCAGACAATCGATACACCCCACTCAATCACCACCTTCCACAACACATCTCCAGGGCATCGGCCGCAAAAACAGGCTCATAGGTCGTCAGGGGAACTCATTTGTTTGGCAAAAGCACCATTCCACTCTTCTTCTCTCCAAGTGGTCGCAACGGGATATCTGCGCCAGACAATCGATACACCCCACTCAATCACCACCTTCCACAACACATCTCCAGGGCATCGGCCGCAAAAACAGGCTCATAGGTCGTCAGGGGAACTCATTTGTTTGACAAAAGCGGGGGAGCAGCCTCGATATCACGAGAGACAGTAATGAAATAGAGCCGCGAAAAGAGGCGAACGGGGCAAATGAAATGGCTGTGTGGTGGGCGAGAGGCTGAGAGGTGTTGGGAGGGGTGGGTTGGCTGGAGGGGGATTGTAGAGTTTGGTGGGGGCGTGAGCAGGAGAGTTGGTGGAGTGGGCAAGAGAGGGGTTGTGTTGGTTGGAGTAGTGGTGTCGGAGGGCGTGCAAGGATGGCTGGCGCAAAAAAGACGGCCTCAGGCGCGCTTTTCTCTGCACCAGTCAACCACTGCCACTACTCACACAGCCGCAAACCAGCGCCGGAGAGCAAGAAAAACAATGCCCGCCCACCCCCCTAATTGCTCACGCCCACACACGCCTCCCGCCTCACCCCCACACTAGCTCCTTGCTCTGCCCACACTGCCCACCCACTACAAAGAGCAGTTGCTTCCTAATCAAGGTACTGCAGCAGACGGATGCATTGAAAAAGAAGAAAAAGTGGATCAAAGTCGGCGGCGGGCGGTAAAGAAGGCGGGAGGAAGTAGGTAGGCGGAGGAAAGGGGGCAAAGGCGGTTGGTTGACGAGAAAGGGTGGAGGGCGAGCCTCAAATGCATTGCGACAGCCTCCTGGCAGCAAAAGGGGACGACCTTCACCCGCCACCTTACACTATGACGCCCCCCCCCCCTCCCCTACCACCAACGCTCGTCCCCCCTCGCCCTCCCCCCTTCACCCTGCCCCTAATGCCATGCTAATTTCGCAAGGCACCTAGCCAGCCTTTGCCCCTGCCCGTTTTTCAGCAGGGAAAGAAGGGAGGAAGACGAGGCCTTGTTTGTTCCCTTCAGCTGGCCAATCTCAGCTCTGCTTCCGCGCCGGTGGGATGAAAAGGGGAAAGTGTAATCGGATGAAGAGATGGGTGCAGCAAGGGTTGCCAAAATGGGCCGTCCACGTGGGACGGGGTCCTGAGAGCATAGAGGCATTGGGCTCGTAAAGGCGCAAACTGCGGCAGTCAGAAACCCGTCCCGATTGAAATTGGCCAGTCTCCTTCTTCCACACAGGCGTTTGCGCAAACAAAATCCCACACCACCCGCTTGGCCAGGCCAGACTGAAGGGAGCGGCGGGCAATAGTTGGATCTGAAGAGCCTGGAAAGGAGATGAAAAGGTGAAGAGCTGCAGCAGTGTTCCAGGACAATGACTAGAAGCTAGACACGAGGCGTATTTTCATCCAGGCCAGCGGCCTATTATGCAGCAGACAGGGGGCAAAAAACGGGGGGCCCACTGGATGCAGTGAATAGATGACTGATCTCCTATTGAGCCCCTTCTTCTCTCTGCCGGCAGCCAGCGCAGACAGAGAGTCGGGCGGGGAAAGTGGGCGGCAGCGATTCTAAGAGGCCGTTTGGGGGCCTATCGCCCGTTCCCATGGCTCTACTCTCCCTCCCTCCTCTGACAGCAGAGAGGAAGGGAGGGAGCAAAGTTGGCTGTCGTTTAGAAGCGCTCCCATCAGAATGGGCCTTTGTGCTGCCTCCTTCTTCTCCTCCGAAGCAATGGGGGGGGGGGGCTTGTTTGCAAAAGGAAGCTGGCTGGGAAGGCCTCGGGGTTGGGAGAGGAGGAGCCGTGGAGGGAGGCGCTCCTGTCCAGTTCCTGTGAGGTGAAATGAAATGGTAGAAAAAAGGGAGGGAGTCGCTGTTGACGCTGCGGATTGGCAGGCTTGAGACGCTGCCTCGGGCAAAAAGAGGGCCTGGCCCAAGCAGCCTCCTCATGGCCCTAAGCCTCGGCGCAAACGGACTCACCAACCGGCTCTCTGTTGGAAAGAGACTGGCGTGTTGCTGCCTCATTGAACGGCAGGAGTAGCTTAGAGGCTGGTAGAAAGGAGGAGCAGAGACTGCTTGAAGTGCTTGCCTTTGTTTGGCTATGGTCAATGATCGGTGAGGCCCAAATCATCCGTAACTGTCGATCCGTGAACACTAACACTTTTTTAACACTTTTAACACTTTAACACTTTGCCATAATCGTGAACACTTTCGGTTTTTTGCCATTTTCTCACTCAATATTAAACTTTAGACCAAACTATGGGTACCGGAGGAAAGCTTGAGTTGTGCTTGATCCTCTCGCGTTGAAAATTTTACATTTCGTCCAGTATTGGATGAGCAATGATGATTTGAGCTCAAAAATCCCAGTTTTAACACTTTTTTAGTGTTCACGGTTTCGGACCCCAATTTTAACACTTATTTTTAGTGTTTAAATTTAGGTCCGAAACCGTGAACACTTTCCCAAAATTTGGGGAAAGTGTTCACGGTTTGGGCAGTAAATTTTAACACTTTTTTCTTTTTAATTTTCTAACAGCCGCAAGCCGCTAAAACCACTAAAAATTGTGTTTATAGCTATTCAACAATATTTTTACCTATTCTGCCTGCATTACATACATTGGGATAAGTCGTGAAGAACATTTCCAAAACCTCAGTCACAAATTGCCTAAGCTTAGCTTGTACTGCTTGTGACATTTGAGTCAAGTTTTGCAGATCATATTGCAAATTGTGCAAAAAGCAAATTTTTGGCTCAAAATGGATCACTTCACAAGATGTTATGATAAAATGCTAAAATTTTGAGTTGTAGGATAACTGCAGCTCTCAGAACACAATTTGGGCTTGCGCGAGCGGAGCGTTAGCGGAGCGGTAGCGCCAAGCCCCTCTTATCGAGCAACACAACCAATTGCAGCTTTCCCAAAGTTTGGCAGGCTGTAGCTCGTCACACAGACGTCGAAGAACGCTGCAAATAGGCTCAATCGACGCGCCGTGGTCGAATTGTGGGGGGTCCTCTTTAAACAAAAAAATTTTAGAGCCTTATTAAAAAAGTTATTTCCAAAAAACTTTTTAAAAAAAATGTCCGGTGTCCGGGCGCACACCGACCGTCCGTCCGACCGTCCGTCCGCACTGTTGCAGACACTTTGGCTGCTTCTGGGGCGGAGATCTCACCGGTTCTAGGGTAAATCGGGCCAAAAAAGTATCAAGGCACCTCTATTTTGGGCATTTTCCGCGTTTTTTAGGTCGAAACATCAACTTTTTGGGTAAAAATTCAGTTTTTTGGGGTTTTTTTTGCATGTTTTTCAATTCCAACTCTATATTTAAGCTTTTTACAGGGTTTTTCGCCATAATAACAGCGCCATGTAGGTAATTTTGAACGTAGATTACGATGGTGGCACCCGTTTGCTTCTACCTGGTCTGCGTGGTCTTCCACCAGGCCGTGGTGAACAAGCAGGTCATAATCAACTTCATCTTGAGGCATTGTAAATAGTTTTTGGTCTAAAAAAACAGCACCATATAAGTAACTTTGCGCGTAGAATACGATTGTGGCACCAGTTTACTTCTATCTGGTCTTCATGGGCTTCCACCAGGCCGTGGTGAACAAGCAGGTCATCACCAACTTCGTCTTGAGGCATTCTAAAGGGTTTTTGTGCCTACAAATAGCATCATATAGGTAATTTTGGACGTAGATTATGATCCTGGCAGCCCTTTGCTTCTAGCTGGTCTCCATGGGCTTGCACTAGGCCGTGGTGAACAAGCAGCCCATCATCAACTTCATCTGGAGGCATATGAAAGGGTTTTTGACCCTACAATTAGCATCATATAGGTAATTTGGGATGTAGATTATGGTATGTTTTTCATGGGCTTCCACCAGGCCGTGGTGAACAAGCAGCTGATCACAAACCCCATCTTCGTCTCCATGCATAGGGGCCTTGCCCCTGTATGAAGTGGATGAAATTATTATATAGTGGGTTATACTAACCCAAAAAGTATCTCTTATCTATATTTTACCTGCGATTGAAGTAGGGGAAATTTTTTTGACCGCGGAGGGCCGCTCCGCGGTCTATAGAGGTTACTAAACTTTTGTCCTGGTATATATATATATATGTATGTATTTCTGGAAATGCTGGGAACGGGCGAATTCTCAACGGATTGGGACACACTTTTTTTTTCCTGAAAGGTAATGCAATTTTAGGAAGATCTGGAGGGGTGGAACGGGTTTCCGAGCATTTGAAACATTACTTTTTTGGGTAGAAAGGCTTGAAAATTGCAATATAGAGTTTTTGCGCTGTAGCACCTGTAGTCTTGAGAATTGCACAGACAACTTAAGTTTTTTTGTTCACAAGTCGTATATAACGATTCCAAATCTGTGCTTATTTTTGAAAACGGTTGAGAAACCACAGACTTGCCCTCTTGAGTGACAAACTTTTATGCATGACAATAGCATCAATAATTAGTAGCAGTTGAACGGCTGATAATTGAACAGAACACTTGAGTTTTTTTGTTCACAAGTCGTATATAACGATTCCAAATATGTGCTTACTTTTGAAAATGGTTGAGAAACCACATACTTGCCTTCTTGAGTGATGAACTTTCACACATGACAATAGCATCAATAATTAGTAGCAGCTGAACGGCTGATAATTGAACAGAAGACTTTGGTTTTTTGATTCACAAGTCGTATATAACGATTCCAAATCGGTGCTTACTTTTGAAAATGGTTGAGAAACCACATACTTTTCCTTTTGAGATGCAATGTTCACTCTCACAGCAGAAATTTTCCTTAATTTATGGCTTTTGCTACATGTGAATGTGTAAGCGCTCCGCGGTCACCTATTGCGCTTTGCGCCATATACTTGTTTTAGCTTAATTTGAATTCTACTTGCGACTGAAGTGGATGAAATTTTTTCTTAGCAAAAAAATAAGTTTTATATCTTAGATTGTGAACTTTGTGCACTGTAAAACTATCGTCAGTCCAATGTAAAACTGGATTAATTAATGATAAGAGAGCACCTTACTTTAATGACAATTTATTTGGTCAAAATGTAGTTGGCTCCCAAATTTTGCAGACTTTACCCATTAGTTGAAATATAATTTTTTTTTAATTTTAAGTCCACATTTTGTCTATTTTTTGAAAACTATCATATGTAGGTGAAATTAAACTGAGGCATATTTTTTGTAGTCAATTGCAATTTATTGCAATGGAGATAGGTAGCAGAGTCAGTTAAAAAGTCAGTGGAGATTTGCTACATTTTACTTTTTTTTAGGACCTCAGATTTCAAATACACTTATTAGTATTTTGGCCAGGTGCTCTCTTATCATTAATTAATCCAGTTTTACATTGGACTGACGATAGTTTTACAGTGCACAAAGTTCACAATCTAAGATATAAAACTTATTTTTTTGCTAAGAAAAAATTTCATCCACTTCAGTCGCAAGTAGAATTCAAATTAAGCTAAATAAAAAAATTTCCCCTACTTCAATCCCAGGTAAAATATAGATAAGAGATACTTTTTGGGTTAGTATAACCCACTATATAATATTTTGAAAAGTGTTCACGCTTTGGGTCACGAAATCGTGAACACTAAAAATGAATGGAACAAAAATCCCTAAAAACGCTCAAAATATCAAATCAAAACATTATCAGGCAAAGTATATGCTATTTAATGGAGGAACACACAAAACGCACACTGACAATAGTCAAATGTAAAATTTTTAGATTATTGCCCAAAAATAGCCATAGCTTATTTTGCCCTATTTGGCTGGTTTTGCATCAATTTCAGTTAATCATGACAAAGTTTGTCAAAAATAGTCAAATTTGACTCTAAATTGCCCACTGCTCCATCCCAAATGCTAAAAGTTACAAATTTGAGCTTCAGAGTCCTTGCGGCTGTTAGAAAATTAAAAAGAAAAAAGTGTTAAAATTTACTGCCCAAACCGTGAACACTTTCCCCAAATTTTGGGAAAGTGTTCACGGTTTCGGACCTAAATTTAAACACTAAAAATAAGTGTTAAAATTGGGGTCCGAAACCGTGAACACTAAAAAAGTGTTAAAACTGGGATTTTTGAGCTCAAATCATCATTGCTCATCCAATACTGGACGAAATGTAAAATTTCCAACGCGAGAGGATCAAGCACAACTCAAGCTTTCCTCCGGTACCCATAGTTTGGTCTAAAGTTCAATATTGAGTGAGAAAATGGCAAAAAACCGAAAGTGTTCACGATTATGGCAAAGTGTTAAAGTGTTAAAAGTGTTAAAAAAGTGTTAGTGTTCACGGATCGACATAAACCCCCAAATCATTGTTCCCGTTTTCGGCCTGCCTAAGAAAGCTGGCCCACTGCACACTTTACAGCCATTTCCATATTATTTTGCTTCCAAAAGAGTCGTCCAGCTTGAGCTGATTGTGTATTGTGAAGTTGTGAATGTGTTGATGCACGTTGGGTTTATTGGACGAATGGAGGTTTGGTAGAATAAGAAAGTGGGATAGCATGAATCATAAATATGAGGGATCATTTAGCGGTAGCCCCGTTTGCCGGCCACATATCCGCTGCCACCTCCTCCTGTTCCCGATCCCGGAGCGAAACGGTCAGCGACGAAATGGATCCCTTCCACTTGCCTCCCGAGCCCCGAACTCGGTCCCCTGGCCACAACTTGGCTGAGACGGATGCCCTGGCCCCCTACACTCCTCTGGCCGCCGCCCCATGTATCGCTGCGCACGTATTCAGGGCGTCCAGAGCTGACGAGTATCCCGCCTAGCCCCGATCCTCCGCTCCTCCAGCGGCCAAAGGTTGAAGTGCCTCCGGAATAGCCACCGCTTCCTCCGCTCCCAAGTCCAATGATGCGGGAGACGGGTGCTGGCCTTGGCTTTGGCGCCATTCCAGGCTACAGGTTGGCCTTCAATTTTTTCAAGCTCATAAAAATCTTATTAAACGCAGTAAAGTAGCTTAGGCAAACTTGGGACTCGGATTGCAGCAGAGGATTTTGGATAGACGGGGCTGGCGTGGACGAGGCTGTATGAAGTGCGTCTGGTGCTGGGCGCGACGCGGACAATGCCCCCACGGTCGAAGAAGCTGGGAACTGCGGCGGGGATGTTGCGGATGACGCTGGTGCCGCCGTAGCCGCTACCTCCGCAGCTCCCAGGCTCTCCCAACAGAAGCGTTACGCCCAACATCAGCCAGAAAGCCATCTCCATCTCTGCTTTTTTTCTTCTAGGCTCCTTTCTCTTCCTCTGCAGCAGCTTCTCTCCAACCTACCATTCTTATACCCCTGGCTCTCTCTCATGTCGCCGCTGGTTTACGACCTGGCATCTTCGCTAATCTATTTTTCGGCTTCAGACAATGCGAATTCATTTGCGAGTTTGATTGCCCTCTCGGAGAAAAAGGGAATGGTAGAAAAAATCGAGCAAATTGAAAGTGAGACAGTTTTTGCGACGTCTGCCTTGCTCTGCATCCTGCCAATTTATTCAAGGCAACCAATCATTCTTTCATTTTTTACCCCAATTCTTTCAATGTGTTGCTTTTCTACTGTAACGAGATTAAACCTGAGCATTTTTGACCATTCATGTCTAAAAACCAATTAGAAAATTAAAAGCTCTTGAGCTAAGTTTGGGCGATTGGATCAGGGCGTAGTGTCGCTTTCTAGCCCTTTTGTTCGATCCAGGTGTAAAATTTGAGTCCGTTTGTTTGATATTAATTTCGGTAAGGCTCTCGGAAAGTTCAAATAACTGTGATTCATTTTGGAACCAGAAATAGCCGAAAAGTGACAAAACGTTTGAGAAATCGGTTTAAAATCGGCTTGATTTGTCCAAAATTCAGATATTTTTACCTATAAATCCATAGCTTCAAACAAAATCTTTCCTTTGAAAATTTTAAATTTTTCATTTTTGAAAAACCAAAAATCTATTTTTTTAAATAAGCATAGGGTTAATTATTTTGCATTAACCATAGGGTAAATAACTATTTTTGTAAATAACCGTAAATAACCAAATGTAAATGATAATAGGGATATGAACAAAAAACTAAATATTCTCCTTTTTAAAGCAGTTCAAATGGTGGCCAAATTAACAACAAAGCAAAGGTTCAAAAATTCGTTGAAAATCTAATTTTGAGTTTTGACCACTTATACTTTACCAAAAGACTAAAACATCTTTAGTTTTGATAAAAAACTTAAAAAGGGAGTAAAATTTTAACCCTTTTTTTTAGACATTTGACCTTCTCAGAAAAGGTCTGTTAAAAAGGGCCATTCCGAATTTGCTCGGGCCATTCCGAATTTGAGTATCGAATCGTTATCATAAAGTAACCCGTGTAACTTACGCAATATTGAATGAAATATTGGAATATTGGAATCACAATGTTTAGACAAATGCTAGTCTTGTGAAGATACTTTAGTAAATAATTCGGGTTTTCTGGCAATATGTATTCCAACACAGTGGCATTTCGCTAGAAACAGTTTCTGCAAATGGCTCTTACTGGTCCAGAGAAGAAGTGTTGGGATAATTGAGCAAGGGCGCAGTATGCCAAGTAAACTCGTTCATCATTCGTTTTCTTTCTCTCTCAACCAGTGTCAATCAAATGCGGCGATATTTTGTTCTTGACAATTAACTTCATATTTTTATAATCAAACTATCAAGTCAATAGCGTTTATTTCATGGGCTATAAAACGATCATAAGAATAGATCGAACTCCGCAGTGAGAACCAGTTTGGGTAGGCGCTCGCTACTTTGGCAACTCTAGAAAGTGTAAAGAAACCAGACCCTGTTATTCCGACACCATAAGGTTCGGAATCATTGATTTAATTTATGGTTAATCGTTTTTTTCAAAAAACCCTTCTTCCCGACATTTCTACCCAATTATCACTTCCATAGGTTGGTTGAAGTTTACTGACTGGGATTAATGGGCGCGCATTTCATATGATTTTCTAGAGCTGAAAAATCGCTTGCTAAGCTTACATACCTAGTTTTAATGAATCGAAGAGCAGACAATTCATTAGAAATGATTCAAGTTCTGGTGCTTAGTGCACTAAGGCTTGTAAAAGCGCAGCAACTACCTACGATACCCTTCTCTTCTAATGGAGAATTTCAACGCTGTCCTCCAGGCCAGGTCCTTTTTTACAACTCATTGAATACCAAATTCCTGGAAAAATATTTTTTGGAAGAAATAAATGCATGTTTTACCAAGAAATGGATTTTTGATAAGTTGACCCCGAGGAAAACGTTTTGAGCCTTTAAAAGATGGGCACCAACGGCACAATTACTTATTCTGTTATCGCGTTTTAAAAATTACAACTTTTGATTAAATTTCGTCAGAAATAGCAAATTATCTTATTGATTGATGGACAAATGACAGGGCGTCAATCTGTTGACAAACCGTGGCGGGCTGCTGGGCTTCCGCTGCGAACCCCTGCCAGAGACGGGCTGTAGCAGAACTCTGCCGCGCTGTGGTCCTGCTGTCTGCAACTCAGGGCAAGGCAACCAACAAGCTCCAGTCTATGTCAATGCCTGGAAGCGTTCTGCCGACCCCACAAGGTCCCCTCATCTCTTTATCTTTCACGATAGCTAATCAAACAGCTCTTCTTGATAAGCAAGATATAGGGCAAAATAAAAGAGCTCTGAGGGAGAGATAAGGAATTGCAGAAATGCTTTTGGATGCTGCGAAATGGGGCAAAAAGGGGGCGAGGAGGAAGTGCGGACACAGAGTCGGCGCTACAGCCTCAGACCCGGTCGCTTTCTGCGCCTTAACGAGCGGGTAAGCTAATTTTAGCCCAGCATTGCGCAATATGACCAATGCAGCGCAGGGCTCGGCACGTCGCGAGCAGAAAGTCGTCCGCTTCCTCTCCTTCGTCCAATCCCACACCGGCGGCCGCTACTTTCTCACTGTCAGCCAGATTCGGTCCCGCTTCCACCTCCTTTACATCTCCTCAATATTTTCCACTTCCTCCTCGCTCCAATCCTCTTCAGTCCAGTTTCTGTCGATTTCTAGGCGTATTTTGGCGCATTTTCAGCTGTACGACGCCAGAGCGGCAGCCTGAGCCTAGGCCAAGGGAGAGAGTAAACGTAGTAAGAAGTGAGCCTGCGGGCGTTGACAGTCCAGCTCCGGCTGCCGTCAGCCCAGCACCCAAATGCTTCCCACCAGAGACCCCAGTGCTGGTCCAGGGACGCGGTCTCCTGCCCATGCATCAGTTGCGCGTCGGCGATATGGTGCTTCCTCCTTGCCGTTCTCTGTTCGATTGAGCCAGCTTGCAATTGCCAGGTGGCCAGTGAGTCTTGGCTTCCTGGGCGGGAAAGCTTCAGCCCCGTCATCGGATTCCTTCACCGGGACCTGAGCATGGACGCTTCCTTTATCCGCCTCCAGATGAGGGGTGGAAAGGAGCTGGAGCTCTCTTCCGACCATCTCCTCTTCTACCGCCCTTGTCACAACATCACTTTTCAAAGGTCCTTCCATCACTTTATCTGGAGCCAAGACTTGTTCCGGACTTTACTAGTATCCGGATAAGTGAAAGTTTGCAGGGCGTTGGAGGCAAAACCAGCTGGAGAGTTGGAAGTGGGGGAGTGTTTGGTGGGCGAGGATGGGAGTGGGGTGAGGGTGGAGCGGAAGAGTGAAAGGAGAGGCCGCGGAGTGATTGCGCCGCTGACGCAGTCGGGGAAGCTGATGGCTCGAGGCTTCCTGGCCAGCTGCTACGCCGCCGCCGACTCTCACACTCTCCTCCACTCCACCTTCACCATCCTATACACCCTACACTCACTCCTCCATCGCTTTCTAGAGCTACCCATTTTACAGCTCTTCTTTTCTGACTCAACCTCTGTGTCACCGCATGCCGTGCTTGTACAGCTGCTTCGAATTGTGCTTCCATCTCCTGTTCTTTGACGGAATGTTTGTTGTGCTTGTGAAATGCGATGGACAAAGTTCTATTCCTAAAACGCTTTACAAAACAAAAGAAGAGTTCGGCTATGGTTCACTGAGCTTTCTTCATGAGGAATTGGGGTCCATTGAGATGGACGAGTTGGTAGTTGAGGATAGAGGCAAAGGAGATCCAGGCGAGGTAGGGGAGCAGAAGCAGCGCCGCCACCTGGTTCACGCCCATGAAGCTCCAGATCGTGGCTATGATGGAGGTCCAGAGGGCTCCGATGATCCACAGACCCTTGACAAAGGAGGATAGAGCGCTGCGAGGGCTGGCAGTGGAATGGGAAAAGAGCAAACGCCCGCCAAGTCCCCGCGGCCGAAGAAAGTTGGCGTCCACGACTGGTTGAGCAGGAAATGAGCCAGGTAGCACAACACCGCCGTTCTATTCGACTCCTTCAGACCTTCAAATATCATGTCGCTCTAAATTCGATCAAATAAAATAAATTGGAACCAGGGGAGCCTTCGGCTTTGTAGATTAGGAAGGAGGCGAAACCCATGGCGGTGTAGAGGAAGGTCCAGACAGGAGCAAAAACCCAGCCGGGAGGACGAAACCACGGCTGCTTCATTGCTCCTTTCTCAAAGCTTTTTCGTCTTCATCGATGTTTTAGCAGCATAGATACACAGTGTAGGGCTTGGTGTTAATAGTTAGAGAATTGAGGGTGGCGATGACATTGGGGCCGACGGTCAGGATGAGGAACGTCGT
>JASANA010006956.1:0-48620 GCA_030248095.1 Ptycholaimellus sp. GST1_10
AAATTAAAAAAAAGAAAGTGGATATCAAACATTGGATCCTAACATTACACCTTTCAGGGTCACTTTTTCTGCAAGCTCCTGCTCCTGCTCTCCAGTTTCTGTCTTTCCTCCTGTCCAATGAGTGGATGGTGGTCTGGAAGAGGAAAGAGTGAAAATGCAGCAGCGAGGCTAAGTTTCTAGCAGCTCTGTACACCTGGCTGTCTAGCCCAGCAGTGCAGGCAAACTCCAAACTGGACCACCCTGCTTCTTGCTCCAAAAGCCATCTCTCTACTCCGGTTCACTTGTCATGCCCATCTCTTACTTGCATTTAGCATCACTCCTGGCATTGCATATAGGCTCGGCGGCTCAAAAGCTGGGACAGGGAGGGCTTGGGCGGCAGGTGCGGGCGGGAGGGGCATGTTTTTGCATGTGGAATGATTTTGCAAAGTTCTCCTCCCCGCCCCTTCTTTCCTCCTGCTTGTACAGCTGCTTTTGCTCGCCTCGCTCGCAGCCGTAGCTCCGTAGCTCGCCCGCAGCCTTTTACCTATCTACTGTTCTCTACTAGACATATTTGTTCTCTTAGAATTTGCACAAAAAGCTTGCAGCTAAAGTCCTCTGCTTTTTCCAGCTATTCCGTACATATTACACTCTACTGTACATTAAGTCCGAACTGTACTGTTCTCTACTTGACAGTCTGATTTATCTAGAACTTACAATAAAACACTTGGAGATACAGTCCTCTGTTTTTTTCTAAATAATCTGCACATACTACACTATATTTTATTGAATAAACTGTCGCAAAGAATATCCTGGGGTCAAGTATGTTGAATAAGAGGACAGTTCTGTAAAACATAAAATATTAATTAACAATTTCGTATAAAGTACAATTACAGTTATATTTCATATAGAGTACAGTTACAGTTAAAAGGTACAGTTTATAACGGGACATTATTGGCCTGTTCAAGAAGAGGACATTTCTGTTTAACAACAGTACAGTACAGTATTGAAACTGTACTGTAACTGTATCTTTCATGGACAAGGAGTACAGTTTCAAAACTGTACTGTCACATTCACTAAATGTTTCCGATGGGGACTGTACTATCTTTTGTACTGGCAATGGGGCATTTAGATCGGGGAAACTTTCAAAAATGCAATCCAACCCTGCCTCTTAAAAGGAAGATATTTACAAGTATTTTGCAAGTAATCTTGATAGGTCAAATCACCAGCATTAGCTTGAGAAAGACAAACAAACAATGACGGAGCCAACCAGCCGTATAGTTTATCAAAACAATGATGAAAGTCGCAGTGAGCAGGCGTCAAAATTGGGAGAAGAAAGAAAGTAAGAGAGAATCAAGAGCGATTCGAGAAGCGTGTTTGGAAGCGTCGCTGTTTGAGCGCAGCCTGGAGAGCGGCTAGACGACGGCGCTTCTTGGCGCTCAGTCGCTTCTCCGCCAGCACTCGCCAGGCCCCCTTCCGCTGCTCCGCCGTACCGTCCAGCTCCTCCGTCAGCCCTCCGGCCACCTTCCCTCCCGACTCTGACCCCACCGACGCCACTGACAAATACACCTCTTCTCGATGCACTTCAAAGGACCGGGGGCTGGAACGGAGGCTGGGTGGGCAGGGCATCTGCATCTTCCAGTAGACGTTGAGGCCATATGTGTACTTCACCGACTCCGCCACGGCTGGGACAGCTTTGTACAGCTCGCAGGCCACCGCTTTGCGACCGCCCACGTAGCCGAACACGGCCGCTTCGCATTCCTCAAACAATCATCAGCCTCAAACGCGATGGGCGGCAAAAGAGTGGGAAGAGAAGAAAAAGAGCTGGAGGGAATGGACTTCTTCGACTTGGCAGGCGTAGAGGCACTCGTCGCGGAAAAGCTGACCGCCCGGACTTCCCTCTTTATAGGGCAAGAGGGCAAGGTCCCGGTTCTGGTAGGCTGTGAAACAGGGGCACAGCTCGCACCCGTATATCCGAGCCACTGTCAATCGTCAACTTTCTCTTTCAAGCTCATCGGTAAACATAGCGCAAAGCTTATATTGAAATAGGAAGCTCACGATCTTCAGGAGTAACGGTGGCTGTGGCGAAGGGCAGAAGTATGAGAGAAATAAGACGCATGGCTTTCTGGAGTAGGGAAGGCGGGGATTGTCTCGCACTATCACTTCGCCACCTTTAATGCGACAATGATCTTTCAACTAAGGCCAGCCTTTCTGGGCAAGAAATGAGCGTGTGGCAAAAAGCGCCCTTCATCCTGGCGCTGGGAAGCCCAGGGCGATTTCACCTTCTTCTCAAATGAGAGGTTTCGGACGCCCGCAACTTTCTCCTTCCAACCCTTCTTACCCGCTGGGCTGATTTCTGATTTATTGACCCCGCCGCCCTCCCTCACTCCAATCGCCCCCATCCAAGTTCCATCCAGCGCCCCTTAATATCACCCCTCTCGCCTCTTCATTTCCAGCATCGCACCTGCTGCGCGCAGAGTGCAGTAGGCAGATAGGATGAACATGCAACATTTCACCAACTCCACATCTTCACCACATTCCAGAATCGCTCAAGCGTGAGCAGAAGAAGGGTCAAGCAATCCCGTCTTATGTTCCAGACTATGGAACGGTTGACCATAAGTATCTACAGGCATCAAAAGTTTCAACTGTGATACTGCGAAATTCCTTGAGGCATCATGGGTTGACGGGTGAATGAATTGTTAAAAGCTGTAAAATATGCTAGCTTAATGTTTGAGCATCGACCTAAAATTGTTAATTTGATCGTAAATACGTAATTTTGTACAAAAAATGAATCCCATAATATACTTCTGCAAGTTAAATTAGGCGCATAAAGCTTTGTCGCTCGAGCCCTATTCTTCTCCGATATTGCGATACATAAAATAACCCAGAAATCCTGTTTTCTTCCATATCACTAACATTTGACCTCAATTAAAATCTCATAGATGACTTCTCCGTTTTGCTTCCCTTCGACACTGCATTTCCTTTAATGAGTTTCGGAATTGCCCATTGTTGTTGCGGTACTAAATGCATTTCATACCGCACAACTTTCGCTATTAGCAGCACAAATTACACTTTGGAGCTTACCATATTGTTGCTTCATAATGAAAGCGGAACTCTCTAAATCCCAGCCTGCGTCATGATTTGATCCCAGAAGTACAGCGCTAAGCTCAGGTCGCCATGGAACAAAGCCTAGGAGAAGAAGCCTAGGAAGCCTTAGAGGCTAGAGCAGCATAGGAGCAAAGGAGAATTAGAGCAGCAAACATGTTTCTGACGGGAGGACTGACGATGCTCTTGGCTTCTGTGAGCAGCGCGATGCTCTTCAGCCCGCCGCTCCTCCTCAACCGCCCCATTAGCCTGCCCTACCCTCCCGAGTGGCAGCTGGCTACCGCTGCTAAGGTCTCCCATCTTCCTAGCGAGAGTCAGTGAAGGTAGGGAAAGATGGCTGCAGCTGCGGGAGGCGGTCAACTCGGAGCTGGCCCGGGAGGAGGCAGAGGAGGTGGAGGAGGCGAAGGGGCTTCAGCTTGGCCGCTCCCTTCGTGCCTCGGGCGTGGTAGGGGGGCGTAGATGGGAAGAGGGAAGAGAGGATGAAGTTTGCTTCAGGAAGGCTACCCCTTCTCCGCTCTCGCCTGGCTGGCTCGTCGCGGTCGTCCGCGCCAGACGCCCAAACGCCCCGTCTACACCACCTACCGCTTCCACCCCTGAACTCTCAACCATTTCCTTCATCCCCACTCACATTTTACCCTCATTATCCCTCTAGCACCTCTCAATCTCTCTCTTTCGACTCTCGTCCAAACAAATAAACATTGTTGTGTATTCAAATCAGCACCAGAGAATTGAGGTGGACCACAAGTAAATTGGACACAACTTTCGCTTTTCTTGGGAAAATTTTGAAGAGATCTGTAAACTCCAAGAGTCGGCATTTGATTGATTTCTAAAATGAATGGTTTTGCGTACTGCTCATGTGCTACATTCTGTTGTGCCAGGACATACCGGAGCTCTACAATAGTTTGACAGCAGCGATTGAAATGGAGGTATTGAGAAAGTAAATCATCGTATGGGGTGTGCGAGAGGTGGGGGAGGTTGTAGAGTAGGCTGGGGAGGCTGGGCCAGGGGCGGTGGGGCTTTGCGAGCGGCGTTGAAGATGGCGAGGTACTGGCTGAGCGTGTCAACGGGTGCGTAGGCATGGCCGGGCTTGAGGGAGGCGAAGAAGAGGGGCGGGAGGGCTGAGACACCGCCGCCCAGCCCGCTGCCCAGCACGCTGTCGCAGAACTCCCGCAGCAGGCCCATCGTCAGACTCACCACCTCACAGGCCATGTACTCCACCTGGGGAGAGGGAAGGGCGGCTAAGGCTGGTAGTTGGAGGCGATTTGGAAGGACCTCGACGATGACGGCTTTGACGGAGCCGGCGGCGGTGGCGGTTCCGACGCGTATGCGGAAGTCCTCCAGCGCCCACTTGCTCCCCCTGCACTCCATGCTCTGCGCCCGGTGGAAGGTGGGGATGGCTCGCAATATTGACTCGAAGTGCACGTCTGCAATCTTCCACTCACGGCCTGCTGGGGTGGGAGTGAGAAGGAAGGAAGGAGAGGAACCAGAGGTAGCAGTTGCGCTGGTGCCGAAGTAGGGGTTGTTGGGATTGGCGACGCCAGGTGGAACATGGCCCTGTGCAGTGGGCAGGAGTAGGGAGAAGCTGGACTCTGCCCACTCCGAGTGCTGGCCCAGCGCTGGAAGGAAGGAAGGAGAGGAACCAGAGGTAGCAGTTGCGCTGGTGCCGAAGTAGGGGTTGTTGGGATTGGCGACGCCAGGTGGAACATGGCCCTGTGCAGTGGGCAGGAGTAGGGAGAAGCTGGACTCTGCCCACTCCGAGTGCTGGCCCAGCGCTAAGCCGCAGATCTGAGGCTGTTCTGGCTGGTAGATCGTCATCTCCACCTGCTCACAGCAGAGCGCTCTCATATCACTCGCGTCTAGGGACAAAGAGGAGGGAACCTTAAAGGTGCCCACTTTCTTCGCACCAGCGGTTTCCAGTAGTCGGCAGATATCTGCCACGCTCCCGCTTCCAGTGCTTTCTGACAGAGAACCCGTTGCAAGTACCCTTTAAAACTTAGCTTTGTTTGCGAACGAACTGAAAATTGTCTTTACCAAGAAACTCCCATGGCAGCACGATTTTTAAGCATTCAAGGAAGATGCTTGTAGTAGTAGACATGGTATCAGGGACAAAATCAGGGAAGGCGCGACTTCAAAAGATTGAATAGGCATATGCAGATTGAATAGGCAAACACTAGCAGCAGGGTCTCACCACCACAGTGCACGGCCACTTCAAAGCGCCCACGATACATAGAAGACAATTCGAGTTATGAAGAGGAGTTTGACATCATTTTTTTACATTCTTGATCAAGCTATTTGCCGTTTTTGGCTCTGCTACCACATAATCATTAAAAATATTATATTATATCGAAAATCGTCGTAGCAAGCTACGTCGACAGACTGGGAGCTTACAAAAGTAACGAAAAATTATATGTATTCCGCTCTATCGCTGTTCAAATTGATTTTAGCTTTGTCATTTTGCTATTTGCAATAAATAGAATGTTTTGCAATCAAACTATTTGCAAGAAATTAGAATGTTTCTTGGTTAAGCTCTCAAAATTGTGAACATTGGGGATACCAAACGCAAAACTGGATGACAAATCACCGGGTCGCAATTTACAACCGTTCGTACATCAGCAATGGAAACTAGAAGAGGTATTTAGTCGGCCGATTTTCGGCCTAAATGCATGGGAAGACTTTGACCTGGCTCCGCGCTCTTTTTAGCTGCCCCGGAGTGTTAGTTGGAGCACTGAAGTTGACATGGACAGCCCCATTCACTTCTGTGGGACGGAAAGGGCAAGAGTAGGAGAAGTATGATGGATGAAAGAAGGGTGTAGAGGGAAGCGGATGAGAGGCTAGGCGTTCTTGGCGGAGGGGAGGTCGACTTTTTCGAAGTCGTCTTCGAGAGAGCTTTTGTTGGTGTCGTCGTCATCGGCGGGCTCGGAGTGGGTGGCATCGGAGTCTTCCTCGCCCTCGGAGTCTTCCTGCCCGCTCTGCTCAAGCTCCGAGGAGGCTCCCTCCCCCACTTCCTCCTCCTCCGCGGCCTCGGGGACGAAGAAGAGCTCCTGCTTGGACAGCGGCACCATGTAATGGATGGACGCACCCCCGTACAGCTCCAGCATCGGGTACGCGCACAGCTCCTCAACCAAGCTCCTTCTGGGACAGAGACAGGAAGGAGTGGAGGAATCCAACCTTCTCCTCGATGTAGGAGGTGAGGAGGGGGTAGACGCGTGTGGGGGCGATGCGGACTGAGAGTGGAGTGGTGTGCGGGAAGGAGCAGTTCACGCTGCTCGCGATCTGCGGCAGCTCCATCTCTTTGAATTCATTCTGCAGCGGAGTGTGTGAATGTGAGAAGGGCGAGGAGTGAGGGTTGGACTTTGGCGAGTAAGTCTTGAGCTTCCTGAGGCAGGGGCTCCTGGCCGGAGCTGGAAATGACGCAGCCGATGGCACAGCGCAGTTCCGATTCATCCACTTCCTAGACCGCAACTTTCATACCTAATGATTGGCCTAAAATGGGTGAAATGGGCAGAAACCTGAGGATTGTCGTAGAAAATGCCCAGGATAGTGGTCTTTGGTGCTATGGAGGTGATCTCGGTAAATGTAGTGCCTACTAAGTTACCGCCGTAGGAGCCCTGTAATGGGAGTGAGGCATGCGTTGGCATCCATCAGTTGGCGGAGTGAACCTTGAGGAATTTGTAAGCTATCCGGCATTGGGAAAGCGGTGGCGGGCCGCTGCTCACCTCGGGCACATAGCTGAAGCCTGAATAGTGCGCGATGCCTGCAAATCTTCTTTTGCCCTTCTGCCTCCGAACCTGATTTCAAAGTATCGCCAAATCAAGCTTTGGCCTGGCATAGGCCAATCGAAAGTGATGTGAATGAGTGGTGAGAAATGTACCGATTAGAGTGCAGGCGATGAGAGTGAGCAGGGCCACAAGGGAGATGAAGACGAGGATGTCCACCTCCATTCTCTTCTCTCTCCCTCCTCCTCTACACTCTCTGGCGCTAGCGACCAAGGATGGGAGCAGGCAGGAAGGAGGGAAAAATCACGCGCGCTACTTCTTCTCTTTCTCCCCACCCCCTCTCCCCTTCCCTCCACTGCCAGCCGCATACATACCTGCCCAGCGTTCTTCCTCTTTGCAGATGCTGCGCGGTTGTGCCTTGCTGCAGGTTGCAAAGGTTACGCTTTGACACGACACTCTTCACTGAGTCAAATCTGCCACGTTCACTAGGCGAATCATCATCAAAACCTAGGCAAAGCAATGTGAAAAGAGACCAGAAAAGCTGAAAACCTCAGAAACGTTGGCAATAGGCCGTGACTTAGAAGCAAAAACAGGATGCCGCCAAAAGAAAAGAAGAGCAACTTTTGGAGCAAAATGGTGGTCATGACTCATGATACGCGACATCAAGCAACCCTACAGAGCATCAAATACGAAGCAGAAGTTAGAAGGAACATGGGAAGCGAGAAGGCAAGTAGTACGGGTAATGGCAGGTAAAGTCAGAGTGGAATCAGGGCAGGGGGAAGAAGGAATGCTTCTGGTAGGCTTGGGAAGATCAGTAGGGGCGAGGACGCTCTCTGCAATTACAATCACTTTCTATCCTTCCCATTCTCGCACTTTCCATCCACGCTTTCGTCATAAAATGGATCAAGAAGAGAGGTGAGAACGGAGTGCGGCGGTTGTTGAAGCAGGGCCCACCGCCGCCTCCTCCGCGTCCGCGGCCGCCCCGTGGGGAGAAGCCTCGACCTCCGCCTCCTCCGCGGCCGCCCCGGCCTCCCGGACTCCAATCGCCCCCGCCGCCCATCCGACGGACCTGCGCTGCACCACAGTCCTTGCACACGTATTCATTGCACCCGCAGCTGCAGCCATCACGACCTCCTGTACCCAAAACCTCTACACTGCACACTCCGCCCTTGATTGGCTGGGAAGGGACCTCCGAAGCCGCCTCGTCCGCCGCGTCCACCGCGGCCTCGCGGCGAGAAGTTGCTGCTGCCTCCTGTAAGCTCTGGCTGAGGGGGAGGGCATGGCAGAAGGGGGCAGGGAACCACGACGGTCGCCTCCTCGCCCTCGGAAGTCGCCCCGGTAGTTGCCTCCTTCACCGCGGCCGCCATTGTCCTGCTGCCAGCGCTGCTGGTATCCACCGCCGCCTGCCCAACTCCCACTGCCTCATTTAGACCCCCAGCCTGTTTGGAGGGAACCTTGGCGGTCCTGGGCCTGGTGATGCTGGTTGCTTTGGTATCCGTAGTTGTCATTGCCGCCATTGTGGTGGTTGTAGTGGCCGGGCATGGGCGGGTAGGAGTGCTGCTCGCTCACCGCCGCTTCCTTCAATTCACCAGTTCAGTTGATAGGTGATAGGAGAGCTGCAGAGGCAGGGTGACCTGGTTGGTGGCTTGAGGTGGCTGAGTGTGGTCGGAAGGCTGGCTCGTGGCTGTCTCCTTTTCTTCGCCCATCGGCTTTGCTCCTGTCAAAGTTTCCATTTTGTGAGGAGATTGGACTGGGCTATTAGGCAAGGGGCACCGGTTGGAAGGTTGTCCATGGCTTTCCGGGCTCTGTAGGACTTTTTTGGGCGCACTGACAAAGAGGTTTTCATTGAATGCTTAGCTATGCTAAAATAAAAGCAATGTTTGAAGGGAGCTTGACCCTTGGAAAGATTGGCAGAAAGCGAAAAAGTGAAAGCCCCAATCTTTTACTCCGATGAAAAAATGCGGAAAATGACAGCAGACGAAGTGAGCAAAAAGCTGGCTCGGAAACGCGAAACAGGCACGCAACACAAATAGCTGACAAAAGTGCCACCGCACAAATAGCTGACAAAAGTGCTGCTGCACAGAAATTGGCAAGAAACTGGAAGACCAAAATGACGGAAAGCTTGGCTGCTGGAGAACAAGTGATGATCGGAGAGCACAACAAATTGAAGGCGCACAAATAAATGCGAATGAGAAGAGGGGCGCATAAAGACTAGCCAACTCTTGAAGGCACGGAAAAGCACTGGCACATTGGCAAAAGCTGACTCCACTCGCTGAGCTGAAGATGGAATTGCACAACAAAAAGAATGCGCACAAAAATTGCCAGTGAAAAGATCGGCGCACAGAGACAAAATGGCTAGCCTATTCTTACAGGCGAGGGAAAAGCTAGAGGACTTTGGCAAAAGCTGACAACACAACACAGACAGCGGAAGGGAAGCAAAAGCCCAAGAACAGGAAAGAAGAAGAACTGGCAGCTAGGCTACTCTAGTCTGCGGCTAGGCGAAAGAAGATGGGCGCGAAATCTTGGTCCCCCTGCTCCGCTTCCACCTCCCCCGCCTTCAGCAGCTCTGCAAACCCACCCTTCATAGCAGATGAGCTGGGATGTGAGTGAAAAAGGAGGTGAACCGAGGAAGGCAGCGAAGGTCTTGACGGCAGCTGGTCGGCTGGTGCTTGCCTCGGGGGCGAAGTGGGTGAAGGGCAGGCGGCTGCCGGCCTCCTGGGCCTCGGCCTGGAACTGGCGGAGTAGGCTGGCGGAGGCTGCGTCGCGCTGCTGCTGCTGGACGAGCTCCAGCTCATGGTCCATGATGAAGCCGGCCTGGTAGGCGTCCAAGACCGCGGCGGCCTCGCTCATCTGCCCCTCCTCAGGGGCGCCGAGGGTGGAGTGGCGACGACGGAGAGTGGAGTCCCCTTCCACCGAGCCTCGCCCTCGTCCAGCTTCCATAGCCTCCTCCTGAGCCGGCGGTAGCTGCTCCTCCAGGGGCTGCTGGCCTTCTGGCTGCTGGTGGTGGTGGAGGAAGGGGATGGGCCCGGAGTCCATGGCCAGGGGCTCCAGCTGCAGCGGCGTCCAGTCCAGCGTCGGCTGCTCGTTCATCACCCACGGATTCTCCGCCTGCACCTCTGCCCAGGCCCGCGGCTCCTCTGCTCGCTCTTCAACACCCATTTCACTTCCTTCCAAGTGGGAGAGGGTTGGAGGGGGAACCTTCGGCACCCAGCTGCCAGGCCTCAACGAGCTGTTCGTCCAGGAGGCTGGAGGGCTTCAGACTGCGGCTGTCCCAGGCACCGTCACTGCCGCGCTGCTTCAGCTGCTGGTGTAGGATGCGGGATGGGATGGAGTTGGCCATGGACTTGAAGACCTGTAGAGGGATGAAGCCTGAAGTGAGTATAGGAAGAAATGAAAGTAGAGAGAAGTGAACGGAGTCGATGAGGTGGCGTTGGTGCTCGTGCTGCTCTCGACGCTGGAGGAACTGGCTGCGCTCCTTCTCGTCGCGGAATACGATGTCGGAGTAGCTCTGGATGGCCTCCCGAAGCTGGCTGTTGCCGATCTTGGGGTTGGTGTCGTGGAGGAGGGCGGGCGGGCGATTGCGACGACGACGAGGGGGCTGGGGCGGTGGCATGTCGGCAGCGTCCTGAAGGGAGTCCAGCTGGATGGCGATGGAGGGTAGGGGAGGCTGTTCGGGCTGGGCAGGGGCGGCGGTGCGATCGGCGTCGTCGGGAGGCGGAGTGAGGGAGCGCGGAGGGGCGTTCGGGGCCTCGGAGCCGCTGGAGCTGCTGGTGGGGGCCTTGGCGGGGGTCTCCTGCTCGGCCACGCGCTGCTTCCCCACCTTGCTCGGCCTGCAGCCAGCCAGCAGGGATTGGTTAAAGAGGGATGGAGTAAAAGGAAAGGAGGAAGAAAGAGGAAAGGAGGGAACAGCTGAAGGTCGGCGTCGAAGGCGCGAAGTTCGTCTTCGTTGGGCGGGACGAGGTCGTCCTCTAGAGGACGCTGGTCGAAGGGGTCCACGGAGGAGGCGGCGAGAGGCGGCTGAATGTCGGGGAGGAACTCGGCCATCGTGATGTCTTCGAGACGGGCCTGGTGAAGGGCGGCTTTCTTCTGCTTCTCCGACTCTGCCGACTTGTCCGTCGATGTTTGGATGATGGGATCCTCCATCACCGGCATATCCTCATCCTTCAATCATGATTCTTGTCCTGCTTAGTCAGAGGAGTAGGAAGTGGAAGAGTACCAGAGAGACGAAGTCTTTGGCAATGTCTTCGGCGTCGAAGATTCCAGCCGTCCAGAGGTCGCCCACCGGCTCTACCGCTCCCGCACTCCCGTGACTCATGTCCAAATCCCTGCAACCATCAAACACTTGTCTCACACACTGACAGCGTCAGGAAAAAGAGGATGGCTAACGACTGGCGGGCGTCTCGAGGAGCGGCAGTCTTTTTGCCCTTCTTTTCCTTGGGTTTGATGAAGATGGGGCGAATGTGGGCGTGAAGGTCGAGGACGTCCTTGTGGAGTCCATCGACCTGCTTGCGGTAGACGAGAATGATGCCCTGGCAGATGAGCGTGGAGAGGCGGAGGCTCAGCTGCGGTCCGCCCAGCCTTTGCCCGCTCAACGGCACCATCACCACTAGATCCTCGCTTCAACATATCCTTTCTCCCATCAACACTATTCCAATACCTAAAGTGGAAAAAATCGACCCAATTGGGCTGGCGCGAACGGAGCTTTAGCGGAGTGTCAGCGCCCAGCCCCTCTTTTCGACCTAGGTGTATGTTTTAGGGGTTATTGCTAGATCTCAATTTTGATAAGGCTGCTGCTCGTCACAGAAAGCTCCAATCGTTTAAATTCTTTTTGCAATGGAAAGAGCAACATCGAATTGACTATAGTTTATCTTTTGACTTTAGCCCAAAACTATTTGTTTCACTGTGAAAAATGCAAAAAACCATTTGTCCGAACTCCTCCTCCTTCTCCTTCTTCTCCTCCGCATCTATTCAATGGACGATAGTAGGTATTCATTTTTCCCCCCCAACCCCCTTCCCCGGGTCCCTAGGCCTCATGTATTTAGCTTTTCAGTTACACCAAGAAGTCATATGCACCAGTGGTGTAGTGGTGCAAGCGATTGGACTGCTGGATGAATCTAGGAGGTTCGAATCCTTCTCATGGATTCACTTTAATTTTTGTGTATTTCAAGATGTGAAAATTACTGGTACCGTCGGCAGGCCTAAATAAAAGCTCTTTTCTCCCAAATATCGATTGCCAAGAACTCAAGAACCAAAAAAATCCCCAAAAATTTTGTAACCCAAGAAAAATTCCCAGAAAAATTTAATTCGCCAATATATTTGCATTGTACTTTTTATTTTCAAATGTTTTCTTTTTGTTATTTTTATTAAAAAAAGTTTATTTAAATAAGTTTTGTTTATTTTTTATTCATTTCTCCAATAAAATCGTTACTAAAAAAATAACCAAAAATATAAAATTTGTATTTATATGTTATATAATATGTTAAAAGTGGAAGAAATATCTGGTACCATCGGCAGGCCAAATGTGGTCTCTTTTCTCCAAAATTTTGAATTGCCTCGAGTAAAAAGTCAAGGAAATACAATTTCTACTAGTGGAATCTGCTGCGTCATCTGCATTTTGTTTTGGGCGCGCATGGAAAGAGACACTGAACTGCGCGCCAAAAACAAAATGCAACTGTCCAAGCAGCAGATTCCACTAGTAGAAATTGTATTTCCTTGACTTTTTACTCGAGGCAATTCAAAATTTTGGAGAAAAGAGACCACATTTGGCCTGCCGATGGTACCAGATATATATCCTATGTGAGGAAAGAAATTTTTATTTTTCCGTTCAAAGGCAATTTGGGGATTTGCTGCAAAGCACTAATTCCCTGACCAATCATAACAATTCTGCAGAATTACTGCAGCATTTTACTTATAGATTTTAAGCCACGCAAAACTAAAATTGACTCCTGAATTTTAAATAAGTAACTAGGAAAACTAATATCAGATGTTAGTTCATGAAAACTATGTTTCAAATGACTTTAATTTATTTTTTGCGTATAATTTGTATCTTACGCATAAGTGCTATGTTGTATGACCATGCATATTTTAAAAATGAGAAACTGACATGAATTACAATGCTAAGCTAATTTTTGACCGCGGAGCGGCCCAAAGGGCCGCTCTGCGGTTTATAGAGGTTGCTAAACTTTTGTCCTCATGTATATATGTGTACGTGTATGTATCTGGAAATGCTGTACACCAGCGAATTCTCAACGGATTTTGACAAACTTTTTTCCTGATAATATTTTAGGAAGATCTTCACACAGGGCAATTTCAATATTAAAGATTGGCAGATGACCGGTACGAAGTCTTCGGACACCCTAAGATCAATTTTTGAGAATTTATTTCTCCAACCAGAAAAATGCTAGAGAGCTGGTTTTTTCACACAATGCTCCCCCAGCCTTGCTTAGTATGTGCATAAATTGACTTCTCCTTTTGTTGCAGAGAACTGGAGAAATGTCCATTTTTGTGTGGTCGTTCAAAAAAAAAACCGCCCCTTCATAAAAATTTTTTTACCTGCTTTCGAGGCTTCATTTCTCAGCCCCAGCCGAAGCTTTGGAGTTCAAAATTAAGCACAATTAAGGATTAAGGGTCATTAACATTAACATAAATTGCTAAAGCTCCAGGTAATTTCTATGTTTAGAAATTGCCTCCAATGTACACCATACATTTCCCCCATCCCTTTGATTAATAACCACTACAACAGGGCACTACTATTTTTGAACGACCTCACAAAAAATGTAATTTCTCCAGTTCTCTGCAACAAAATGAGAAGCCAATTTATGCACGAACTAAGCAATGTTTGGGAAACATTGTATGAAAAAATCAGCTCTCTAGCGTTTTTGTCGTTGGAGAAATAAATTTTCAAAAATTGATCTTAGGGTGTCCGAAGACTTCGTACCCCCCCGGTATATATCAATCGAAAGCTCTAATTGAGATCTTGATGAAAAAATCGTGAAATTGATTTTGGCCCTGGAACTCCTGAAACATAGACTTTGACGGAAATAGGTGAATTTTTAACGGATTTTGACAAACTTTATTTTCGAAAGCTAATTTTTGTCTTAACAATTCGAGAGTGGTGGAACTGGTCCCCGAGCATTTGAAACATAACTTTATTAGATAGGATTTTAGAAATATTAGGAGTGTAGGGTGTCTGTGGCGTGGGACAGGGGACAGAGAACAATTAGTAATATTAGGAGTGGACCCAATTTTGATTGTCCTGTCCCATGGGATTAGTAATATTAGGAGAGCCCTCTGGTGACCGAGGGGGAGGGGGGGGGGGGGGTTTGATGATTATTGATTTCAAACAGTTTTAACTCAAGATCTACTCAATATTTTCTCCGAGCACCGGTTTTGATGATCCTCCAACTACTTTCTGAGGACCCCCCCAGGGGGACCCCCCAGAGTCCCCCCGGGGGGGTCTTTCTGTGGCTCCCACCCTGCCTCAAAATTTGAGAAAACCTGCAAAAATGGCATAAAATATGACATCCTCAAATTTGAAGTGTTCCCATTTTAGAACAAAAGCGAAATTCGAAAATCTAAGACTTACGTGTTTTAGCAAATTTTTTCAGCTATTTTATGGGGCTATTTTTGTCATAGGTTTTGTCAAAAAGACCCAGGTGCCAATTTGCTATGCTCGTTCGCGCGAGGCCTATTTTCAAATTGTTTCATGCAAAATGGAAAAATTACTTGCATTGACAGTCTCTGGTCTCCATATCAATTTTCTTGTCACTGCAAGAATACAAATCTTCAATGGCCATGGATAAGAAACGAGATCAGCAATAAGGGTAAGCAATGTTTTACTGTGGTTGTGTGCAGGCGGCTTAGCCAAGATAAGATCAGGCAATGTACTATATAAGGAGAAACACGTGACTGACAACAACAGAGACACAAAGGAATAATGATTAACTGGAGCGATGCAACGACTACGGGCCTTCTTTCTTTGTAACCTTTTCCCCAGCAGGGCTTGACTCTCAGCTCCTTGTTGTCCATCACATGACAAGGATAGACAATGGGAACTGTGAGACTTGCCCTCTGGGAAACGTCATTCTGCTGGACTTCTCTCCACTTGGGAATTGGAAGAGTGTGCATGGTGCTTGACCGTCCCCTTGAAAGCGAGGATGACTCAAGATAGGCCAGGATTATAGAGTGTCGGCCCCCACGACTTGCACAAATAGTGGGGTGCGCCGTCACTCTGGTCATGCACCTGCATTGATGCCTTGGCACACTCTTTCCAATCTCCCTTGTGCAAGATCTTCATGTCCAGCGCCACCTTCTCCATCAACACATCTTGAGTGCACAAGCTTGAAGCAGGTCAGTCTGCTTGGCCTTGCCTGCCCTGCCATTTACTCTTGCTTCTGTTGTACATTCTGTCCATTCTTTCTGGAAAGCATCGCACTGCTGGACTTCTCTCCACTTGGGAATTGGAAGAATGTGCATGGTGCTTGACCGTCCCCTTGAAAGCGAGGATGACTCAAGATAGGCCAGGATTATAGAGTGTCGGCCCCCACAACTTGCACAAATAGTGGGGTGCGCCGTCACTCTGGTCATGCACCTGCATTGATGCCTTCTCCTTCATCGCACCTTGAGTGCACAAGCTTGAAGCAGGTCAGTCTTTTCTTGGGGCAGGTCAAGGAGAACGCCCAGCTTATCACCTCGTTGATGGACCTTTGGGGAGGCTGCTTGCTGCCTGTGTGAAACCTGCACTTGGCCTTGCCTGCACTGCTATTTTGTCTTGCTTCTGATATATTTTTCTGTCCATTTTCACTGCAAAGCATCGCACTGCTGGACTTCTTTCCACTTGGGAATTGGTAGTGTGTGTGCATGCTGCTTGACCATCCCTTTCATGGGGCTGCTTGTTTTATTTGAGCCAGGAGGATCAATTAAGAGCATTGAAATGAAATTTCATTACAAAAAATTTTCGTTACCTTTTGGAACTTGTTATGCCAAATGTGTCCAAAGTGCCATCTTTAGGGCCAACATTTAACCTCAGCAAAAATGCCCTATGAGATAACATAGTGCTAATCTACGGG
This sequence comes from Ptycholaimellus sp. GST1_10, assembly GCA_030248095.1. NCBI lineage: Eukaryota > Metazoa > Nematoda > Chromadorea > Chromadorida > Chromadoridae > Ptycholaimellus > Ptycholaimellus sp. GST1_10. The sequence continues at coordinate 15,866 of JASANA010006956.1, forward strand.
GGTGAAATATTTTTGTTTTATGTTTTGACTTTCTGGACGAAAATCATGCGATAACACCATTGGTAAGCTGAAACAACTTACCAAAACACATATTTCTTAGTTTATTCATTTTCGCTTTATGCTACTGTGTCAAAGTTTGCAAGGTTCTCATTTTGGGTATGTTGCAGTATATGGTCTTTTATTCTACCGCCCGCTACCCTGAATTGGGAATTTTGTTATTCTACTGATATCACAATCGGTATACTGACGCTATGAGAGGCTTAGGCTTAGTCAAAAATCTTTTACAGTTTATAGTGGCAACTGTATAGGCTTTGCTTGCGAAGCCTTAAAGCTGGACACAAACATAACATTTTAGAACCAAAAAAGCAAATGACTATTACCTGCAAAATAGCCCTTATTTTTGAAGGTTTTTACATATTCGTTGACGTAATTACAATTCATAGCCTTAATCAAAAATTAAAAAATTTAGTGGAATCTGCTGCTTGGACAGCAATTTGTTTTTGGTGCGCAGTTCAGTGTCTCTTGTGAGGTTGGGGTTGGTCAGGGCTTGAGCATTAGCTGGCTTCTTTATCCCATCAGCATAGAGTGAAGTGAGAGCGCAGTGGAGGAAAGGTGCGGAAGAGAAGACACAACAAATGTAATCACAACATCCATTGCATCACCTCACACTCTTTCCATATCCAAACAATTGCAAATTTTGGAGAAAAGAGACCCACATTTGGCCTGCCTATAAACACAAATTTTATATTGTTGGTTATATATTTGGTTAAAACTTTATTGGATAAATAAATAATAAATAAACTTATTGAAAAAAAATCTTTTTAATAAAAATAGCAAGAAGAAAAGTGTCGAAAATGAAATTTAGAATGCAAATTTATTGGCAAACTAACTAATTTTTGAGAAATGTTCTTGGCTTATACTCAAGGCAATCGATTTTTGGGAGAAAAGAGCTTTACTTTTGGCCTCGCGAGATTTTGGTCAATTCGATGATGGCCTTTCCAATGCAAAAAGAATTAGAAAGATTGAAGCTCCTTGTGACGAGCTAGAGCCTTATCAAAATTAAGATCAAGCAATAACCCCAAAAACGTATACCCAGGTCGAAAAGAGGGGCTGGGCGCTGACGGTTCGCATCGCTCCCTCGCGCCAGCCTAATTCCGATTTTAAATCTGTGCTTACTTTTGAAATTGATTGAGGAACCACAGACTTCCCCTTTTGAGTGACAAAATTTCATACATGGATCTTGTAAGGTGTAAGGGGGGTGAGTTCCGCGGTCACCTTTTGTGCTTTGCGCCATATACTTGTTTAAGACTGAAAAGGTTTCTTATTTCATTTTTCGAAACGGCTGTTAAGCTTAATCTTGCCAAACGATTCTTAAGCTTTCTTTGTATATTTTTTTGCTTTGCTTAGGTTTTTCGAATAGTTTTCAAACATTAGGTTGTTTTTGTTGCAAAGTTGCCTATATATCCGGCGTTTTTTGAAATATGAAACATGCAATCTATGCTAATTTGGTTAGTTCATTTTAAGTTGTCGTCGAAATGCCAAAAACTTTTTCCTAAAGTCACCTCTCGAAAAACTAATATCTAGCTACTTTTCTGTCTTCAAGTTGAAGCGATAGCTGGCTATGCTGGGTAGAAAGAGAGGAAGAAAAGAGATGGAACCAGGCCTTCTCGATGTCGGCGGCGTCGGCCTTCTGCTGCGTCAGTTTCTTCTCCGCGTGCAAGGCGTACCTGAAGAACGCCATCTAGGCTGGCTGAGAAAGGTGGGGAAGGAGAAGGGGAACCAGAAGATGGCGAACTTGCCCCGCCCGGTGAGGAGGTTGGGCGCGAAGAACATCGCCGACGGAGGCTGAGGAAGGAAGGCTGCCTCTGCTGCTGTCTGGAGTGAGTGAGGTGGTGTGTCCGTGTGTGAGTGAGGTGCTGAGCTCTGGGCTGCACAACAGTCCTCCAGCAGCAGCCAATGGGCAGCGTTGTTGATGGCGCCAAAGTTGGGCCGACCAATCACTGACCGTCGCAGTAGGTGGCGCAACCAACTGCTTCCCATTCCACAGCCTTTCCTCAACTCCGCCCTGCCTCACGGCTGCTGATTTTTTGCGCGCGGCCTTCTGCATTCGCCTTCCTCCCACTGTTTTGCGATGGCAGTTTCTGTCTTTGTTGGAAACTGAGTATCTTCTGCCATACGACCGAATGAAATAATAACCAAGCATACGCAGCAAGGATGAAAGATGAAAGGCTAGCCGACCTAAAAAAAGACTAAGCGATGCTCACATAGTGAATCAGAGAAGGACTCCAAATTGGCAGAAAATGAAAAACATTAGTTGATTAGTGCCAGAATGAAGGACGAAGAGAGTGAATGAGATAAGTCAGCGCGCGATTTTGGCCTGTGCTAGGAGGGAGCGGAGGGTAAGAAGAATCACTGAGTTCATTCGGCGGCCAGCTTGGCGACATGACATCCCAGTCTCAGTTATGGCCAGGCTCATTCCAATGCTCAGTCAATGAAAGTATAGCCACCTGCCAAGTGAATGCTGGCTGAGATGGGGCGTAAAAAACATATAATTTGTACCAGAGACAGGGCATAGGGAGGGGCAGGGAAGCTAAATGGGTGGGGGTGGTGGATGTGGAGGCTTATGATGGGTAATAGGCACTGAGCTGAACATGCCAAGCGACAGAGGAGACGGCGGAGGTTGTGCGGAACTGGTGAACTATGTTTCTGGGCAGGAAGTACAGGTCGTCATCCCGCAGCGACAGTCGCGTCCATCGCACACCCTCCCTCAAAGCACCGCTGTTTCCCCTTCCAAAAAGCAGTTGGAGAGGAAATGAACTTGGAGAGTCCGTTCAGTTTGGCCTCCTCGACCCACTGGACGCACTGGGTCATGGGGGGCTCAAAGAGGTCCAGCTGAAGCTCTTCCACGAGCCGGTGGAAGTCTGCCGCCGAGAAGGCCACCACGTCCTTCACTAGCCGTCCCTTCCGCTCACCCTCATCCCGTATCGCCTTCAAATGCCCCCATCCTCCTCTCTTGTACTCCATCAATGCGGCGCTAGGATGGATGCCTTGAGGATGCCGACGGCGGCGGTGGTCTTCCTCTCGAGGCCGTCGCCGACGTGATCGGCGTGGCAAGGGGTTCGGTCCTCGAACATGCTCTCTCGCTTCTCCCAGGTGCGCAGGCTGGTGTAGAGAGCGTTGAGCTGGCGTTTGCCGGAGCCGGCGTTGCGTCCGCTGGTGGGAATGAGCTGCTCGCCGGGGCGGGTCCAGATGATGGGGCCGTCGTTGGAGTCGGTGGGGCGGATGCCGCGGGTTCGGGCCAGGCAGCCCCAGGGCAGGAGGGGGCGGAGGAAGGGCGAGGCGTCCAAGGCGGCCAAGTAGTCGGGGTACAGGTCCCCGCACTCCTCTGCCGCCGTCCCCACGATGGACAGGGCGTGCAGGGGGCCGTGGCGGAAGCTCCCGCAGCTGTAGTTGGCCACCACGTCCGTGTAATACCTCAAGGCCAGAGAGGGTGAGATGAGGAGTGAGGTGTGGAGAATGGCTGGGGGGGGGGGGGGGGGTACTGTGCGATGTTGGTGGTGTGGATGTTCTGTTTGTTGGTGAGGCTGCCGATCTTGACGGGTAGCTGGGGCGTGGTGGTGGCGATGTAGGCGAGGGGCTCGGGGATGTCGCAGGCCCCGCCTTCCACCAGGCCCATGGAGAACAGCGGCACTCCGCTCTCCTCCCGAAGGCCAACCGAGATGAAGGCCTCCGCGAAACCTTCCAGCTCCTCTTCCAGCAGACAGCTACGGACCTACAAAAGAGCTCTCTTTCAGTTCTGCTGCATTAGAAGAAGCAAAAGAAGAGGCACCTGTTCCCAACGACAGCGTAGGATGGAAGCGCCGCCGTTGGGGTGAGAATCGACAGTGATGAGGCGGGCAAAGTGTGGCGGGAGTTCCTCAAGCACATGCTCCAGCTCACCGCCTGCTTCCTTTCTTGGCGAGAAGCAGGAGTCCGATTTACCCGACAGCATCAGCAGGCCTGGAGGATTATCTTCCTTCAGCATCCCACAATTGGCTGCCCATAAAAAGAGCGCGGACCTTTGACAGCTTCGGAGATGTTGGGCGGGGAGGGAAGCATGGGCCCTAGGGGCTCCATCTCGAGCTTGATGTCGAGGGAGGTGACGGCGTCCTTGAGAGGGCTGGCCTCCTTGATGGGCGGGCTCGGCTCTCGCTCCTCCGTCTCCGTCGCCGCCTCTGCTGTAGCCGCTCCGCTCGTCTGACCCCCAAACTCTGCACTCCGCGCCACTGCTTGACAGCTCATCTCCTAAACGTGCCAGGCATATTAGAACTTTGCAGCTTTGAAAGGAGATGAGAGGCCTGGGTGGAGGAGGAGGCTTGGGCAGAGGAGTGCTGGAGAGCGGAGAAGGGCTGGCCGGCAGTGACTTGGGCATCCTTGGGCGGGTGGGCAAGAGAGGAGGCGGTCGTTTGGCTGAGGGCAGAGCCAAGAAGTGGAGGAGGGATGTCAGTGGTAGAGACGAGGCCAGAGAAGCTCAGCTCCACCTTCTCGGTGCCCATGGCTCGGTGGACGGTGGGAGGGGCGGGAATGGGTGAGGAGGCTCGATGGGCCAGGGCAGGAGGAGGCTCAGTAGTGGTCTCCACATGGGCGCGCGGAGGCAGAGCAAGGGCAAGTAGGGCCTGAGCAGGATTGAGGGGGTTGGAGGAGTCGCGGCTGTCCTCGGCGTCGCTGGCCTGCAGGTTGGCGTCGGCGGGGACGGAGACGGAGTGCTCGTGGAGGGCGGTGGAGGAGGAGGCGGGGGTGCGAGAGGTGCTGCGACGCCAGGCCCCGGGATAGGAGAAGGGAGGCGGAGTGGAGTCGCGAGAGGAGGCGGCCGCGTGGTCGGAGGGTAGGTTGAAGAAGCGCTTGGGTATCTTGATGGTGATGGACTGCTGGTCGGGGCGGTCCTCGATGTTGATGAGGCCCTGGCCGCCGTGGGCGAGGTCCAGAGGGGCCTGGGGCGGGGGAGGAGCGGGCTGGAGAACCTCGTCCTTGATGTCCGGCAGCTCCACCTCAGTGCAGCAGGCGCCGAGGCTTTGGAAGAGGCCGAGTGGGGCTGGAGAGGGGGAGCGTTGCTGTTGCTGTGGGGGGATGGCCTTGGAGGGAGCTTCGGCGGAGGCAGCTTTGCGCTTGCCGAGGGCCAAACGACCAGCCTTGGGCGGGGTCTTGCGAGGCTGGCTGCTTCGGAGGGGCGGGGATTCGAGGAGGCGAGCGCGGGCGGCCTTTTGGAGGCGGGCGGCGGTGGAAGCCTCCTGTCGGGGTCGTAGACGGAGGCCCATGTCCGCCTGTCCAAGCCGCTGGCCACGCTCACGCTCCAAACTGGCCTCGTCCTCCGTTTTCATGGCCGCAGAGCAAGGACGGGAGTGACGGTGATGTTGTCTGGGGGATGGGAGCTAGGTCATGTTGGCAGAGGAGAAATGGAGGCTGGTGCTTTGCTTGGGGGGCTTTGGCCAGGCCATTTGCGGACGACTGGGCAGGGGAGGAGGAGTAGGTATTGGGGGGCAGCTGGGGAAGCATAGGTAGTAGGCCGGAGTGCCGCATCGATTGAGGCTGTGGCGGAGCGACCAATGAGGAGCGTCGCCCTGTGTATCAGGGTGAGGGAGGGAGTGTGGGTAGGGGGGCGTGGTCAGGGCGGGCGGGGCCGCCATGGCGGGCTGAGAGAGGCGGGCGGGCATACGCAGGCAGAGAGGAGGAGGCAGAGAGAGAGAGAAGGAGACTGAGAGAGAGAAAGAGTCTGCGTCGGAGGAATGGCTGAGACGCTGAAGCGAGACGGGGGCGGAGACTCGGCGGAGGTGGCGGCGAAGAAGGCCAAGCTGAAGATGGAGGCGGAGGAGGGTGAGGGGAAGGACTTCGACGCCGAGACCCAGAAGGCCCTGGAGCAGATCGACGCCGTCCAGAACGACCTCGACGCTCTCAATGAGAAAGCCTCCGAGGAGATTCTCAAGGTTCCACTCATTCCCCCATTCCACCCTTTCTCTTCCACATCCTCCAATCGCTCGCTCACCTGGTTGAGATTTCGTCACTAGACCATTTTTAATGCTCGTTTTATGCCTTTTGCTCATTTGATCGGCTCATTTGCCCCAATATGGAGCCAGAGGAAAGTGTGGAAATGTCAGGTGGAGCAGAAGTACAACAAATTGCGGAAACCAGACTTCGAGAAGCGGAACGAGCTCATCAAGAAAATTCCCAACTTCTGGATCACTGCGGTGCGTCTTTCTATCTTCTTCTTTCCTTCCCATCTTTGTATCGAATTGCTTTCTTTCACCCCTCAAAGCTCTAAATGCAATTCGGGAGGTAGGTAGGGTTTGAAAAGATGGGAATGAGTACAAAGAATTAGAATGCCGCCAAAACTGAGCCTAGGTCTGCCGCTAGATGGCGTTGGTGGCGCTGTGTCCGCTCAGTCTACGGCAGCCTCCTTTCTTAACCTGAACTAGAAAAACGGTTTGCAGTTTGTCAACCATCCTCAAATCTCGGCCATCCTAGATGAGGAGGAAGAAGAATGCCTGCACTACCTCACCAAGGTCTGCCCTTTTTCCACTTCAAATGGCATCGGAGGGGAAGGATAGGTGGTTGTCAGGTGGAGGTGGAGGAGTTTGAGGACATCAAGAGCGGCTACCGCATCAGACTCTTCTTCGACGAGAACCCCTTCTTCTCCAACAAGGAGCTGGTGAAGGAGTTCCACCTGGGCACCCCCGAGCCATCCTCCACCTCCACCGAGATCAAATGGATGGACAAGATGAACCTCGTCCAAAAGTCTGAGGTAGCTTCTGCTCTCCCAGTCTTTCTGTGCCCGGTATGATGGATGTGATGCTGGCAGGTGGCAGCAAAGAAGACGGGTACGGAGGCCCCGAAAACCTTCTTCTCCTGGTTCTGCGACAACTCGGACGCGGCAGCAGACGATATCGCGGAGGTGATCAAGGACGACATGTGGCCCAACCCCCTCCAGTACTTCCTCGTACCCGACGTCGACATGGGCGCCATGGACGACGAAGGCTCCGACGACGACGACGGAGATGATGATGGTTCTATTCTCCTACCCTGCTCACCTACCCTCAACCTACCCTGCTCTCTTTCTCAGGAGACGATGATGATGGGGAGGAGAACGGAGACGGGGAAGAGAATGGAGAGGCAGGGGAGGACGAGTGATGCCTTTACTTTTCTACCTCTCTTCTTCTCATTGTCGCATTTCTCCATATTTCGTCTCTCGACTGGCTACACACAGAGCAGTGGAGAAAAAGGCCTCAGTGCATGTTGTTCGTTGACCTGTCCTATACCAGACGCTGAGTCCCAATGCCTTCCTTTCGCAGCTCTACATTGTGTAACAAAGTATCATTCTCTTCCTCTCCTTACCATGCATAAACCATGTTGCTCCATTCTCCACCGCCCTAAAACCTCCTGCACAGCCTTGTGCTTTGAAACATTTTGCGAACGGCTTTATTTTTGCCCTTTTTGAGTCGTTTCTGGGACTAGAATGAGAGAAAGCGAGCAAGCGGAGGAAAGCAGAGCCTCAGCAGGAGAGGAGAAGAACATGATCCAGGACCAGGACCGATTCCTTCCAATTGGCATGAGTTTTAACCGATAGTTGAGGAGAGAAGGAGAAAAAGGAGATTTGAGCCAATGTGGCGCGGATCATGAAGCGGGAAATTCCGGCGAGTGGAAAGATCGCAAAGGATGCGAAGGAGTGTGTGCAAGAGTGCGTGAGCGAATTCATCGCTTTCGTGGCCTCCGAAGCCTCCGAGCGCTGCTACACTGAGAAGCGGAAGACGATCAATGGCGAGGACATTCTCACCGCCCTTCGCACCCTCGGCTTTGACAACTTTCTTCCACCCCTTAAGTTACCCTTTTTTCCTTTCTCCGTCTCATTTCTACTATAAAAACTAAGAAGCACAAATCAATCAAATGCACAGACATCCTCCTCGTCCTACATAATTTCGGATTCCACTCAAAATACCTAAAATATCTAATAGAAAACACGGAAGTGGAGATTCATAATTTTAGTAATTTCATCCACTTTGAATTATTTTTATTTTATTTTAAAAATATAGAATACTTAGCTAAACAATTCCAATTAGTTCATTAAGCAGGCTAAAATTCATCAATATTGGCCTATCAAAGCTATGCTGAGTTTTATCAAAAACTAAAGCTAAATTAAGGTCAGATTCGAGATCAGCGTCTAGGACAGCGATTAGGATCCAAAACTAGGCCAACATTTGCATCATCACGGCCAAAAACCAATTTCGACGTGCAAAATGGTATCAGAAATAAGCCAACATTAAAGTCAGATTAGCGTCCCAATATGTCTCCTAAGATAGAAAACTAAGCCAAAATTTTATTGAAAATTTAGACATCCGGGTATGCAAAATCAAAGTAGGAGAATAATTTTTTTCGTTTATTTACTATAGTAAGGTTGCGTTTGGAGCTCCAGACCCTGCCAGTATGCCTCCCGAAAAGAATGGAAACACAAACAGTGCATGGTGGGTGGTGCAGGGCAGATGGCAGATAACAGGGCTGACTTTTTGAAAACTTTCTTAGCCATAACTCACTCAATTCTCAATTTATTTTGACCATTTTTTTTTGAAAAGTTTAGTTATTTTATTTAGAATTTAAGACGCTTTCTCGGTAGAGGCAAGAATCCTAGAAAAAAGGGGAACATAAATTTGTTGACCCCATTTTTGCAGATTGCAAATTCTGAAGATTCTTTGATTAAAACTTTGATTAAAGCTTTTGCTTAGGCTATAAAAGCTCTACCAAATTAGATATTCCTCATGATATTCTACTCCAATTACTCCACCCTCATGACTCCAATTAACTTAAGGGGGGGGGGGTAAAAATTTGAGGGGGACAATCCTAGGGCGCGACAGCGCCCTAGTAATGAATGGGTGATCGAGTTTTTGCATGGTTTCCTGTCACCGAATTGATTGGAAGACTGGTAGGTTGAACCCTAGGACATATATATATATATATATATATATATATCAATCGAAAGCTCACAGTCTGCTCCAGATGGCAAAATTCTTGAAATTTTGATTTAGGCCTCTGAATTTTAATAAATAACTAAAATATTAACTGAAATATATAAAAAAGGGAAACTGCGCAGATTTTTATAAACTGATGCTCAGGTTAGCTTCAATGCGAAAGGGAAACTGCGCAGATTTTTATGAACTGATGCTCAGGTTAGCTTTAATGCGATAGATCTTAATTCCTAGGGCGCAACAGCGCCCTAGTTATGAATTGGTGGTCGAGTTTTTGCATGGTTTCCTATGATCGTGAAATCGTGAAATTTTGAAACCTACCTGAATTACCTACATGAAATTACCTACCAAACAACAACACCAAGCGATGGATTTTTCACAATGACTGTTTGAAGCCTTGTTCATGTGGCAAGTAAATATGTCTTCCATATGGCCAAGACCTAGACAAGACTAAAATGCTACAGCATGAGCAGCTTATGAATGATCAATCATCAAAAAGATCTAGACAAGGTGCCGATTAATTCGAATGGTCTTCGGTCTTCGGTCTACCCCTTTTAATGCGGTAGACAGGTAGACCGAAGACTGAAGACCGAAGACCATAGCCAGGTAGCCTATTAATTCGATTTAGTGGGTAGACCGAAGACTGTAGACTGTAGATCGAAGACAGGTAGACTGCTATGGGGTAGGCTACCAAACAGTCTACCTGTCTATTTTTCAATGATGGTGGCTGAATTTGGAAATAAAATGGGCTTGAAATGATTGTATAGTGCAAGGAAATATCAGGCTTGTTATATGAGGCAAGTTCTCTGGCTCAATCATCTGTCATCATTTTCCTCCCCATGGTCAATCTTGCTATGGCTTTGGGTTAACAAAGGGCTGAGTTAAGGATTTCTCACATCTGCAGGGCTCCCAAACGCAAAACCTTTCTCCAACCCAATCAGCCCTTCTCTCTGAATGGATTGATGGTTTCTAATTTGGTGAAATAAGTGGTTGGCATAGCTTCCTCTCTGTTCTTCTTTGATGCTATGATGGTTGCCTCGAATTTTTCCATGTATAGGTCAAGAAGACATTTTTTCTGAATCAATTTCCAGAGTCATTGCAATTAAGCAACACTGCTGGAAGTATTTTGTAGCCTACTCCACAAAACATCTCATACCCTTGCCGAAGACCCATAGACCGAAGCCCAAAACGAATTAATCGGCTGCAGGATCCCCCCCCAAGGCTTTTACCGGCCAACCAAGCCAGTTTTGGACCAACCTAGAGTTTTGCCCCCCCCCCCCAAAGGTTTTGCCCCCCCTAACGTGTGCCCCCCCCCCCCAATTTTGCCTTGCATTCTTGAGGTTATCAACTATGCAGCGGGTGTGACGAAGCGCAAGATACAAACAAGAACAGTATATGAGTTTGGTGACCATAGATATATGAGGGGGGGGGGGGGGGGTGGGGGGGCGCACACACGTACCACGTCATAGGTCACAATTTTGCGTTTTGGGGGGGCGGGGGAGGGGGCGCCAGACGTACCCACGTAAAGGGAATCTTTGGGGTAGAGGGGGGCGGGGGGGGGGGGCAGACGTATCACGTCTGCCAAGCCAAAAATTTTCATCTGGCTGACCCTAAAAGTAATATATATATAAAAGACATACGTCCCTTCCCCTCGGGACCCCCCCCCCCCACCCCCTAAAGCGCCCCCCGCACCCCCCGCCCCCCACAGACGTACCACGTAGGGGGTACCTAGGGGACTTATTTGAGTTAGGAATATTGATCTATAGCATGACATTGAAATGAAGTTTCAAGAACAAAAGTATTTGGTCACTTTTATTCCAGGGAGATCTGCCGTAAAAATAGGGGTCGAAAAATTTGTCCGTCCGATTATCTTCTCACAAGCGCCTCTTAATGCAAATGATTAATTTGATGCTGATTAATATGCTGTTTTGGCAAAATGGCTAGGATGTTACTGTAAGACTGACTAGCAATTGCAGTGGTTGTAATGTAAAATGGCCACAAAGGCCAATAAAAATACTTCTTTCACAAAATTATATCCATGCGATTTGCAATTCTGAATTTTTAATCAGTTCTTTTTCATAGGATGTAACTTTCTTACTATCTTCACTTAATCAGTTGAAAAAACGTGAAGTCATTTATTGCAAATTCATGAAACGTAATTGAAGTCGTTGAAGCTACATGAAAAAAATTTAACTTTCAAACAATTGTAGATGAACAAGAGTTTTCAAAAAAGATGCGTCACAAGAGAACAATTTTACTCAGTTTGTATTTTCGGACATGGAAGGTTTTTCAAAGAATGCTAGCTGTAGGATGACCTCAAAAGACTTCTATAACTTGACTTAAAAACGGGAAATACCGTGGTAAGGCACCATGACCGATTCCGCTCATTTGTGAAAAATAAGTATTAATAATATAAAATTGCAACGACGTACCGATTGGGCTGAAAGCTTTTCATACTAGAATAAAAAAAATCCCAAAGTTTCCTATGCTATAACATGTAAAACGGATCCATAAGACAAAAAATTCATAACTCAAATATGCCGCTGCATTAGGCCGCTTAACACAACTTGTATTTATTCAAAAGCCACAAGAAAAAATATATTGGGGCCCAAAAACAGGTAAAATTGACTATTTCTGGAGGTTTTTAAGGTTTTTTCTAAATTTACATAAATTTATTTTTTTTCGCAATTGGGATCCCGATTTTTTACTCCTAATCATAAAAATTTCCCCAAATTAATGAAGAAAAATTGAGCAAGTTTTGATCGGGTAAAAATTATGATTTTTTTACTAATTTGGACTAATTGTTATGATATCGTGGTCATGATAAAATTATGATGGTAAATGGTTATGATTAAATATTAAAATGTGGAGAAAACCGCCAAAAAACCTCAAAAATAGCCATTTTACCTAGTTTTTAGCCTGCGCGCGCCACAGTACATCGATTTCGTATAATTCGATCTTGGTTTTTCAGCCACTGTTGAGCGGCCAAACGAAGCGTATTTTTCATGTTTTTTTCAACCTCATTCTATGCTACAACATATAAAATTTCAGGATTTTTTTCCAAAAAATTTTCCAAATTAAAAAAACTGAATTGGATTGCCAGGGTACTTTCATGTCCCCTAACCAGGAAAAATTTTTTATCCAAATCGAGAGAGTGCATTTTAGGTGACTATCCTTTAAATTGTTTTGGCATCAAACGGCTTTAAAGCACTTTTTAAAAATAATTCATAAAAATATTTAAGCTGCGATGTATAATTCGGCAAAATCCATTGTAATTTTGTATATTTTTTGCACTTATCAAAATTGCATTTCAGTTGCATCAACAGGTAGCAATAAAGAGAAGACTTGGGCGATTGCAGCTCATATCTGGTGAAGTACCGCGAGGCTCAGAAGGGAGAGAAAGGTGCGGGCGGCGGAGGGCTGGAGGGGACTAGTGGCGGGGGAGTGGAGGAGGTGGTGGGCGGAAGCAGCAGCAGCACCGCCGCCCCCGTCCTCTACATCGACCCCGCCACCTTCGCCGCCGGACAGACTGGACAGCAGGGCCAGATCATCCTCAACCCCTCTGCTATCATACAGCCCAACGGCACCCTTCAGATCCTACAGCTTGTCCAAACTCCAACCTCTACCATCACTTCACTCCCTTCTGCCACCTCCTCTTGAACTCTCCATCTTTGCTTGCACATTCCATTTGAGGCCTTTTTGTTGGATGGCCGGCCTGTTCTTCATTATTGCTCCATTTTGGTGTACAGGATATTTACGTTTCGCACAGGCTGTTATTACTACTGGTTCGGGAATCAGATAAAGGGCTTGGTTTCAATAGGCGGCAGATCCACGTAGAAGAAGGGCTAAGCCTCGGACAAGCCTGCACAAGAGGGGCAGGTGTGGGGGTTGGTGTGGCAACAAGGCCAGCGGGTACCGTAGGTGAAAGGGAGAGGCAGGCGAGGGTGAGAGCGTGGCGAGAGTGGGGGTAGGGTGAGGGGTGTGCTGGTGCCAGCAGGGCGGTGTGCGCTGGCTGCTCTGGTCTCGCACAGGCGACGACAACGTGTTACCCCGCCTACCTCTCCACCTTCCCCGCATTCTATCGCCGCAATAGGCCTCCTGCCTCTCCTCCCCCTACACACCGCCTAGCGCCATGGGCCTCACCATCTCCTCCCTCTTCACCCGCCTCTTCGGCAAGAAGCAAGTCCGCATTCTCATGGGTTGCTCACCTTTCTCTCCACACTCTCTCTCCATCTCACTTGCGCATTGTCATCTTTGTCCAGTTGGCCTGGACGCTGCTGGCAAAACCACCATCCTCTACAAACTGAAGCTGGGCGAGATTGTGACCACGATTCCCACCATCGGTTCTTTATTGAGGGCCTTAAGGAAGGCTGAGATGAAGGGGAGAGATTGGCAGGATTCAATGTGGAGACGGTGGAGTACAAGAACATATCGTTCACGGTGTGGGATGTGGGTGGGCAGGACAAGATCCGCCCCCTCTGGCGCCACTACTTCCAAAACACTCAGGGCCTCATCTTCGTCGTGGACTCCAACGATCGAGAGCGCATGGAGGAGGCCCGTGAAGAACTTCACAAAATGGTCCATCACCCTTTCTACCCTACCCTCACTACCCACTACCACATCCTCTCTTCCTCCTTCAGCTGGGAGAGGATGAACTACGGGACGCCATCCTTCTGGTCTTCGCCAACAAGCAGGATCTGCCCAACGCCGCCGCCGCTGCCGAACTCACCGACAAACTCGGCCTACACAACCTTCGCAATCGACAGGTCCCTTCGCCCATCAACCTTTTCATCTTCACCTCCGACTCATCCTGCTTTGCAGTGGTACATCCAGGCCACCTGCGCCACGCAAGGCCATGGACTCTACGAAGGTCTCGACTGGCTCTCCAACCAACTCTCCAAGAGATAAATCCACACCCCTCCCAGCCAGCATCCTCTAGCCCTACACCATGCCTTCCTCTCTTGTTGCCACCGCCTACATATGCTACATCCTCCAACACCTTTCACTCCCCCATCCCACTCTCAACAGTGCCCCTCATCCCGAGGGGTCAGCAGCGCTTGGCTAGTTTGGCTCGGCTAGCTTGGCTAGTCCCCAGGGCGCCTATTTCCCGTTTCACCGTTCCTGATTTCCATCCTTTCTTCGGGGTTCCCGTTCTTTTCTCGGTTTGGCTCTCTCTCTCTCTCTATTGCAACTAATACACAGTGATATGTGGACTGGCGGTGGTGAGTGTTGGCGCGCGTGAAGCTGGTGAGAGATGGAAGGTGGGTGGAAGGATGAATTCCGTGCTTGTGTGATGGGCCTTAGATTGGCGCATTCCTTCTCGGCTGCCTCGCTTGCAGTCTTTCCACTTTCTCACCAATCCACCGCTCACTTCCCGCGGACCACGTCTAGCACCGATTCAACTAATCTTTTCATTGCAACCCTTCCTACTGCAACACAAACAGAGGACAACTGAAATCAGACTCATGGCAGAGTTAAACGTGCAGAGTGACTAATTTAAGATATTACGATTGCATCGGGAAGGAAAGCTAGTTTGAAGAATTAGGAAAATAATTATATAATTATCAAAATTAGTAAAATAATAAAAGTATTAAAATAATAATTACCATATTTAATGGGAAAAATGGGTGTAAGTTTTGAAGCTCAGGTCGAATTTTGGTAAGCTGTGATAAATTTCGGTAAAGCTTACGACAGTCTTTTTGGTAGGGTTGAGAATTACGTGGACACTTTTTTTCTGACCCCTAATTTTTATGATTTGATTGACTTTTTTATGATTTTTATGATTTCTGACCCCTAATTTGGATATTAAAAAGCAAACAATTTTATACTATGTCCTAAAAGGACAGCTCATATGATGGTCTCTATCATTTTGTGAGGCGAAAATCCTGGTTTTTTGACTTTAAACACTAAATTTCAAGACGGATAGATTCACAAGAAAGAAAATTTCAAGACGGATAGATTCACAAGTTTTTGAGAGTTTCAAAAGTCCCTTGCCGAAAAATTTTGACCCCGCTTTTTTATATATTTTTTTCAAAACTATACACAATTCTAAGACTTTTGGTGGCCTGTGAGTGATTAAAACTCAAAATTTTTTTCGGTCATTTTTGCCTATGGAAAAACATAGGGGCAAAATGGGAGTTTTTACTTTCTACCTCAAATATCTCTCGTGGAACAAGGCATCCGGAACCATGGATTGGTTCATATAGGTACAATGATCTGAATTTTCAGAAAAATTGGGTCCCGTTTAACAAAAAAGAAATTTTTTTAACAAAATTACAAAAATCTGAATTTTTGAGTTCTGTGAAGAGAACATGGGGTAAAAGTGACCAAACAATTTTTCAATGGCCTAAATCGATGCTCTAGCCTCAAATACACCTAAAATATCATTTTATGCCCAACTTCATAATATTTTGAAATTAAATGCTTCAATATTTTTTCGTTCAAATTAGTCTCAAATGAGGAAAAACACCAATTGATCAGATTTCAAAATGTTATATTTGGATAAAATGAAAATTTTTGGTGAAAAATCTAAAAACTATTGGTATACCTGTGTCCAGCTAATATAGACAAATCGTCCATACCCAATTTAAGTACTTTTGTGAAAGAACTGAGTCTGAAATTTCAGTTTTATAAAAAAATCGCCAAAAACTCAAATTTTGTGACCGCTAACTTGGCAGAGCTGTCCTGAGCTAGATATTGAGTTTCGACCCCAAGTATGTTTATGAATTTCACTTCTTACTTATATATATTTTCATTCCCGTGAAATCGTCATAAAAAGGGGGGTCAAAAAAACCATGGGTCCATCCATCCACGAAATTAATGGTTAAGATTTCGTAATTTCTACAAAAACTTAGAAAAATCGCCTTTTTTGACAACATTTACAAAACCAAGTATTTGCAAATCAAGAAGATTATTGTCATTTTCGCTGCATATTTAGTTTTTGGGCCAAACAAAGAAGTTTTTTCGATTGATACCCATAATGCCAAAACTTTAGCTGAAAATATTTGAGAAATAGGCTTTAAAGTGACGCATGTTTTGCCAAAATTTCGACCTCCCTTCACGTTTGAAGCTGTAGCGAGACCATTTTTTGCCCAATATCGGTAAAGCTATATGAAGTATTTTTTGCTCAATATTGGTGAAGCTACATAACGTATGGGAATTCAGAATCTAGCATACACAAAGTCTGTACACAAAGTCTAAATTACATTCTAACTTGAACTCGCCTTACTCATTCACGATATTTTCCTGGCACTAAAATTTCGAATTGGAGAAATATTATGAAAAAATGTGTGGCTACCAAAACAGCAAGTCGCAAACGATGTGCACCCATCAGCTCCGAGGCAGTAAAAGTTAAGACACAGAATTTGATAGACTCGAGGTGGCCTCTATGAGGGGGATTCCAGATTTGAAAAATGAAGTTTCTCCGAATCCAATTATTTTGTGCCACAATCCAAGGTAATTTAGTTCTCATCTCTGTGCCCAAGCCGTTTCGCGAAAAACGAATTTGTTGACTTGCTACGAGCACTTTTGTAACATGCACTTTTTTTGACCTTTGAAAACAGCAATTTCAGTTTTTTGAAAATTTTGTTTAAGAAATTTCAGATAATTGTGGATCATTATATATCAATCGAAAGGTAATTAGGAGACAAAAATGGTGGTGTACTCCATTTTTGGCATAAGTTATTCCGAAAAGCGTAATTTTGAAAAATCAAAAATTTCGGTTTTTCAATTTTGGCACAAAAAAACTGATAGCTCAATTCTGAATGAATATGCCAAAAAAACATTCTAGTTCACATTTAAATTCAGATTCTTGCGGTCATTTTGGTATATAACACGCCTGGTTTCGTTTTGTTCGCATGGACACTTTTTTGGAATGAAAATTTGAAGTCATGATTCGACCCTATGTTAAAGCATAGGCAAAATTTTCGGAAAAAAATTTTTGTCTCAGATTTTGATTTTTACTGCCTAAATATCTTCTTTAGGGTCCAATACACCCTACTGCCACATTGGTTTCCTTTGTTTTAGTTCATAATTGGTCAATCCTGAATCGAACATTTCCTATGCTTAAGCATAGGACTTCCCAGGCTTCAACAAATATTTCTCTATAGCAGCTGAATGGCTAAGAATCGTAACAAGACTTGAATTTTTTTGTTCACAATTCATATATTCTGATTCTAAATCTGTGCTTACTTTTCGGATTGGTGAAGAAACCACCTACTTGCCCTTTTGAGTGACAAACACACATCTATTCAAAGAAGAGGGCATAAGGGCAAGTAGGTGGTTTCTTCACCAATCCGAAAAGTAAGCACAGATTTAGAATCAGAATATAAATAGTACCATCGGCAAGCCGAAAGTAAGCTCTTTTCTCCCACAATATCAGTTGACCCGAGTGTAAAGCCAAGGAAATTTCCCTACTACTAGTGGAATCTGCTTGTGGGGCATTTGCATTTTGTTTTCGCGCGCAGTTCAATAGCTCTTTTCATGCGCGCTCAAACAAAATACAAGTGGCACAGCAGATTCCACTAGTAGTAGGGAAATTTCCTTGGCTTTACACTCGGGTCAACTGATATTGTGGGAGAAAAGAGCTTACTTTCGGCTTGCCGATGGTACTATTTATTTCCTCAACTTTAAACATGCAAAAATAAAATTGTCTCAGTTCATGTTCTTTATTTTTATATTTTTGGTTATATATTTAGTTCGAATTATATTAGATAAATGAATAAATAATAAACAACTAATTTTTTATTTAAAAAATATAACAAAAACAAAAACCAAAAAAAATCAAAAATGAAAAATTAATTTATTGGCAAACTAATTAATTATTGGGAAATATTATTGGCTTTACATTCGGGGCAATTTTGATTGTTGGTAGCTTTACTTCTACTCAACTTTAAATATACAAAAATTAAACTCATTCCTTGAGAAGGATTCGAACCTGCAAGTTTCATCCAACAGTCCAATCGCTTACACCACTACACTACTGAGGCATATGGCTTATTACTTGAAATGAAGAGTTATGAATAAACAAATACCTGAAGCCCAAGGATCCGGGGGGAGGGGGTGGGGGAATAAATGAATACCTACTCTCGTTCATTAGCAGATGCGAAGCAGCAGGGCAGGGAAGAGCAGGGCAGCAGGAGTTCGGACGGCAACTTATTTTCAATTTTCTCCATCAAATCCAAACTTTTATGCAGCTTTTCGCGAGTACCCCCCATAATTCGATGTTGCCCTTTCCGTTCCAGCAAAAATCAGGGCAATCGGAGCTATCTGGGATTAGAAAAATGCTTATCAATTTTGAGATCTAGCATTGCCCTCTTAAACATACATTTGGGTCGAAAAGAGGGCCTGGGCGCTGACGGTCGCTGCGCTCCCTCGCGCCAGGCCAATATGAATTGTGAACAAAAAAATTCAAGTCTTGTGTGCGATTCTTAGCCATTCAGCTGCTATAGAGAAATATTTGTTGAAGCCTGGGAAGTCCTATGCTTAAGCATAGGAAATGTTCGATTCAGGATTGACCAATTATGAACAAAAACAAAGGAAACCAATGTGGCAGTAGGGTGTATTGGACCCTAAAGAAGATATTTAGGCAGTAAAAATCAAAATCTGAGACAAAAAATTTTTTCCGAAAATTTTGCCTATGCTTTAACATAGGGTCGAATCATGACTTCAAATTTTCATTCCAAAAAAGTGTCCATGCGAACAAAACGAAACCAGGCGGGTTATATACCAAAATGACCGCAAGAATCTGAATTTAAATGTGAACTAGAATGTTTTTTTGGCATATTCACTCAGAATTGAGCTATCAGTTTTTTTGTGCCAAAATTGAAAAACCGAAATTTTCGATTTTTCAAAATTACGCTTTTCGGAATAACTTATGCTAAAAATGGAGTACACCACCATTTTTGTCTCCTAATTACCTTTCGATTGATACATAATGATCCACAATTATCTGAAATTTCTTAAACAAAATTTTCAAAAAACTGAAATTGCTGTTTTCAAAGGTCAAAAAAAGTGCATGTTACAAAAGTGCTCGTAGCAAGTCAAAAAATTCGTTTTTCGCGAAATGGCTTGGGCACAGAGATGAGAACTAAATTACCTTGGATTGTGGCACAAAATAATTGGATTCGGAGAAACTTCATTTTTCAAATCTGGAATCCTACATTTTGAGCCTATCAAATTCCGCCTCTTAAGGCACTGGTTCACAGTTCATCTTCCTCCCCAGGTATTCTCATTGATTGAACAAAAATTAGCAGATGGCTGCAGCTGCTGTGAATCGGAGCAATCCGCTGCTGGTTCTGCTGGAGCGGGTGCCGCATGTGGCCAGGAGGATGATCAACTTGACCAGCATCAGAGACTGGCCCAGTCTTCGTCACAGCTGCAGAGCGCTCAGGGCCCACCTCCAGCTGTTCGCGAGAGTGCGATCCCTGAGCATCCACTGGGGCATCAGCGGCTGGCCGCCAACTCTGTCGCTTCGTCTCTCCCACTTGCCAGCCCTGCCGGAGCACTGCAAGGATGAGCTGGTGCACGTGATAGACGGCCAGTATAGGCCAGGCGCCCTCGGCAACCTTCTCCGTCAAGCCGCTGCCCAGTGCAACTTCAGCGAGCTTACGGCAATCAGCATCGAGACTCAGGAGCTGAAGGACGACTTGCCGGAACTGGTCCACCTCTCCGCCTACTTCGACCTGGCCAGCGTTCGTGAGTTCCGCATCCGCTATCATCGCTTTTGGTTGGCAGAGCAAGAAATGGACACGGCCGTCTGGGCGCCCGGCCTCCTGCAACAGCTGAGTTTTCTCAGTCTGGACGCCTTCCTCTTCCAACAATGGCCTTGGCTTCGTCAATCAAACATCACCCGACTAGATCTGAACGTAGGCACGCACTTTCCTGACATCACAGCCGAATGCTTTCCGACCAGCCTCCAGCAGCTGTCCATTTGCGCCAGCTGGAACAAGGAGGTGGAGCTGGCCAGTCTTCTCTGTGCTCTTGTGCCTCGTTGTCAAAGGCTGACATACTGCTTCGTGGGAGGCCTTCAGCTGGAGGGATTTCTGGCATTGGCAAAAGCCTGCCTGCATCACCGCCGTAGCCTCAAATTGAAGATTGGACAACTAACTGGTTATGTTGCACAGCAGCATGGCTTTCTGGAACTGACAGAGCCCGAGCAAGAAGTGCTGGAGCAAATGATTGCGGGAAGCCTGGCAAAAACCCTGGCTCTTCGAAATAGTCACCTCCAGCTCAAATATCAGCGTCAACTAGAGCTCAACATTACGTCTTCACAGCTTCAGGAGTTTGCATTCCGCTTCACGGCCGAATGCGTCTTCAGCGATTTTTAATCTATATAAATATTGCCATTCAATTGCTCTAATTGAACCCAGGCCTTTGTCGTTTACTTTTACAACTTTCACGGCAACAAGATGGCAAGACGCAATATAAATTATCCATAACTTCATGCACATAAATTCCAAAGTAAAATTGCAGTGAAAGTTACAATTATTTTATATTCGTAATGTAACAAAAGCGTCGGATCGTCCTAAAAACAATTGTGCTCTAATTTCTATTAGTAAAAACTATTTTGTCCATAACTAATTTTCAAATGCAACCACCGGAAATTCGATTGCCCATTTGTACCTAGGGCGCTATCGCGGAGCTTACATTAGCTTTTTATGCTTACATTTGGGTGTATTTGAGGCCAGAGCATCGATTTAGGCCTATCAAACTTAGCCGATCATTTTGCCAATTTTGCCATGTCCATTGGCAAATATACATTTCAAAAATGATCTTGGTTTGCTAGTTTTTTCCTGCTGCCAGCTTCGAAAGGTGCTGGTTCTGTCATCCTCTTCTTTGCTGCTTTTAGAGCTGCTAGGGTGGCCATCCGCCAAGCGATGCTGAATGTCACTTGCACCTTTTTTGGCGATTCAATGCAGCAAGATCTCCAGGCCAATTTTTTTTACCAAATACCATGATTTATGTGGACAAAAGCAGCACAGAGATGGTAGAGCTAGGCATAGAAGAGGTGGAGGCAAGCTGGTGCAGGCAATGCTGGTTGTGCAAGTGGGCAAGTGGTAGGAAGGGAGAAGCACACGAGGTCCTTGCGAGCTTCTAGTTTGGCAGGCCGGTTTTGCTTGGCAGTTATTGTCCATCTCCTTACCTGGAAGAATATAGGAGAGTGATTAGAGGGTAGGCAGTGAGGGTAGAGGTAGAAGGAACCAGAGAGGGGTGTTGGAAAGGATGTGCTGTTTGCGAGCGCGGCAGGCGTTGGCGCGGGCGGCGAGCGTGCCCTCAGTGGAGAGGTCGCCGACGCGGCTGCTCTGCATCCCGTCCTTCCCGCAGGCCTCCTTCGGCGGCTTGTGCGGCGCCGCTGCCTTCAGACCTTCCGGACCCTGCGCCACTGCCACGTCAGCTGCAAGCCCCTCACCAGAGTGAATGAGGAAGAAGGAATGAGGAAGTAAGGAGTGAACCCCTGGCCACGGAGCGCTGCTCGAAGAAGGACTGGAAGACGACGTAGTTGGTGTTCTGCCAGATGGGCTCCACTAGGCCGTACACCTTCCCCATGAACGTCAGCAGCGTCTGACTCGGACTGTCCAATGCCAGACCCTCCGGCTCCTTTCCCTCCACCTACACCCCAAGCTCCCTTCTGAGAACACTCAGCTAGGCTAGGCTGGACTGGACTGGACTGGACCTCGAGCATTTGGTTGAAGAGGGCCTTGCCGTGTCCCTTGCGCTGGACGGAGTGGTGGACGTAGAAGTCGAGGAGGCAGAGGATCTCGCCGCTGTAGCCTTTCATGTTCTTGTCGAATACGAACAGGCTCTTGTGGCCCACCTTGAGGTAGCCCAGCAGCCGACTCTTGCTCTCTCTTCAAACACCTCCTCCCTCCCTCCTGGGTGACCTCAGTAAGGAAAGAAATCATCTCACGGCTCCTCCTCGTCCGGCTCCCAGAGGGCGTAGAGGATGTGATTCTGTCGAGCCAGCAGAGACTCAGAGGTCGTCAACGGCTGCGGCAATCCCATTGCCTACAAGTCTCTCCTATCTTTTGGGCCAGAGGCTTTATGACAGTGAGAATGAGAGTACCTGAGCGGAGAGTTTGCCCATGGCGTCGATGGCATCGTGGAAGGGTGCAGAGAGCTGTTTGTAGCGGAGTCCATCGATGCGGACAAGGCGGCTGCCCAGCAGTGGGCCTAGGTCCTGTCCCACCTCCATCGCAACCTCTTTTCTCTTCACTCCACTCTGACTCCTCTTCCTACTGACCACTGCCTCTTCCTCCCTCCTCCTGCTCCTTCTCTTTCTATGCATGGCTTGGAAAGCAACCCCTCTCCACCCCTGTCCTCGCCATCCGCCATGCATGCGTCTCCCGCCTGCCTTCTACTGCCCAGAGCCTCTCCAGCCCATCTCCATTCCCCTCCTCCATCTTCTTCGCGACATCCCCACCGCTCTGCACCCCTCCGCCCATAGACTTCATAGCCCATGCATGCTCCTTCCGAAGATCTTCCTTCCATTCCACTTCCCCATCTGCATCATGTTACTTCATCGAATCTCCCCCCCCACTATCTTCACTTGATCTTATATCAAACTTATATGATCAGAATGCAAAACAAAGCACAATTTCTGTTCTTTAAGAGAGCTTTTCTGAGAAGGTCAAAAGTTTGAAATAGAGGGACGGACAAAAATTTTTACCCCCCTTTTTTATATTTTTTATGAAAAGTAGACATGTTTTTAAGACTTTTGGTAGAGTATGAGTGTTCAAAACTCAAAATTCGATTTTTGGTGAATTTTTGAATGTAAAAAAACGGCCGATTATTTAATCATCTATTGCTCACGATCTGCTCAACGGATTTAAATGATTCGACCACCAATCGAACCGTCTCAATGAGAAGAATATTTAGTTTTTTTTGTTCATTTCTCTACGATCTGTTCCTGCCGAGTTATTAGCAAAAAATCAGTTTCTCAGTTTTCAAAATTTCAAAAAATTTAAAATTTCTAAGTAAAAATTTCATTTGCGCCGGACGAGACCCATTTTTTCTGAAATTTCAGGTAATTTTACATATTTGTACCAGTCTACAACTTTGAAAGCCTTGGACAATCAGAGATATTTGAGGTTAAAAATTTGCATTCTCATATTGGCCCTATGTTATAGCATAGGCAAAAAATGGGCAAAAAAATTTTTGTCTCTGAATACCAATTTTTTGGCTCAATAAATTTCTTTTAACCCGTATCCATCTAGCTGTGAGGTTTTTAGCTTCACTTTTGACCTTTGAGTATGAAAATGTTGAAATTGTTTTTCCCTATGCTGTAGCATAGGCAGTGTTGTAGCATATGAAAAGTTGCAGTCAAAATTATCGCACTCAAAGGTCAAAAGTGAAGCTAAAAACCACACAGCTAGATGGATACGGGTTAAAAGAAATTTATTGAGCCAAAAAATTGGTATTCAGAGACAAAATTTTTTTTGCTCATTTTTTGGCTATGCTAAAACATAGGGCCAATATGAGAATGCAAATTTTTAACCTCAAATATCTCTGATTGTCCAAGGCTTTCAAAGTTGTAGACTAGTACAAATATGTAAAATTACCTGAAATTTCAGAAAAAATGGGTCTCGTCCGGCGCAAATGAAATTTTTACTTAGAAATTAAAAAATTTTTGAAATTTTGAAAACTGAGAAACTGATTTTTTGTGAATAACTCGGCAGGAACAGATCGTAGAGAAATGAACAAAAAAACTAAATATTCTTCTCATTGAGACGGTTCGATTGGTGGTCGAATCATTAAAATCCGTTTAGCAGATCGTGAGCAATAGATGATTAAAAAATCGGCCGTTTTTTTACATTCACTCACTGTCTTTGGCTTTGGCGACCAGATTTGGCAAAGCACTTACTTGGCCAGTCACAAACTGCGTCTTCTACTCTGGATGGCTGAAATCTTCTATGAGGATCAGCGAAAGCTCATGCGCACGGCTATCGGGGTACCACTCACCTCCATCCATTGCTCTGTCAGTTTTGAATCAACCTAAACCTTAAGATGTTCCTGGGCAGCGAGCTGGACGTTCAGCAGTTCTCCACCTTCGTCTACAGCATATACAGTCGCAACCTCAACAAGCGAACTCAGACCCTCCTAGCCTCTGAGGTTCCTATCCAACGCATTTCGGTTCATTTGAAAAAATGAAATGTTTCAGGTGAGCAACATTGCAAGCCACGGGGTGCTCAAGTGCCTCATCTTCGAGGACTGGCCACTTCACACCATCGTCTACGGTCGCAACTCACGTCCACCTTCCCTCTTTCTTCCCTCAACACTGCCTGCCCACTTTCATTTCATTCGTTACCCTCCCCCACCCATTTCCAACTTGCTCAGCTTAGGCGATCCGCTTATGCCGTTTCAGCAAATTAGAAATTCAGTCCAGCTTTACCCTCTCGATCTTTCACTGCCCAAAAAAGAAATCCCAATTCCCTTCCACTAGGCTTCTTTTTTGAACATCTTCGTTTTCTGTTTTAACGCCTTTAATTTGTGGGTCTATTTCCAAATCGAATAAAGTCTGCTTTATCAGGCGAGAGTAGACAGCAACTAAGACAGCATGAACACGCCAAAGCTTCTAAGCCGAATGGACGCTGCAAATCTGCAACTTCATTGCAAAGGAGGAGTCCAAGGTCTCTATCGATGCGTCAAATTTGAACAAGGCGAACATGATTGTGAATGCAATTCTTGTGTTAAGAGAATGACTGAAATCGTAATAACTTTTGTTATTAGCCGATTGCTAAAACTAAGGAACATGTCGCAGTTTGCCTTTTGTTCTCTAGAAAAAATAGGAAGATGTCCTATTATTGAAACTATGGACAGCCTTTTAACTACTATTCAAACCGATAATGGACTTTTACGCAAACCTTTACCCCACTACCTAACCGATGAATTAGAAACTGAAATGAGGTATTATCTCGATTATAAGTTGGATAAGACAACATTTGGAATGTGGAAAGTTTTTTCGCTTCCTTTTGTTTACTACCTTCATGATAGTTTTCAAGATATGATACTTGAGCCTTTTAACTTGGACAGCGGTAACATTCATTTCTTCCCTGCTGAAGACATATGGGCTCTAGTTGCAACTTTTTTTATTGTTACTGGCGATTTTGCCAATGCTTTACTTATGGCCCCACCCGCCGGAATTGAACTTAAGAAGGAACATTTTGATAATTTACATTTGGAATTGTTTGATTGCATTCTTGTTAAGTGCTCTATTGGAACGCATCAAACCACTATTATTGACTCTGCTGAAGGCTGGAGACATTTTAGACATTTTATATTCCTTGACGAATACGATGATATTCTTTAAGTTTGGTTGTAATACCCTGTCCTACAATAAAGCGATGCCTCCAGAGCCCCTGGAACTGTTCAAACAAACAATAGCGCTCTGGGTGGCCCCTCCCTCCTTTTTCTCCCAAGGTTCTCACCAACCAGCAAAGGCCGCATTATGGCTGCTGTCCTTTTCTTGTCACCTTAGAACGGTAATTTTTGTGGCGCGCCATTTTGGACTTTGTTTATTCTAAGCAAAGTTTTCAGCTGCAAAGAGTGAAAGGCAACATGGACGAGAACGAGATCCAAAGTACCATCGTCCACCCTACCAGTTCCGCCAGTGGCGAGTTCTTCGTTTCCGAGTTGGCTTTTGGCATTTATCTTCCTATCCTCTCTACTCTAAGAATCTCATCATTCCCTAGGAAGAAGAGCATGATGATACCTCCTGTCCTATCACCGCCCAGGTCAATGCTGTTCGTGGAGGAAGAGGAGGACGTGGAGGCGGGCGCCAGCAGCAACAGACTCGGGACAATGGGCGCCGCAATGGCCGTCGCAATGGACAGACCCCGGCTCGCAGCGTACATAGCCATTCTTCTACTCATCCTCCTTTTAACTCTAGCTCTGCCTCTTTTCATTGGATCCATTCTTCTTAGTCTGCTTTTTACATCAAACCATGCACCTTCTGGACACGAGGACATAAGCCAGCCAGTTTTCATTACTGCGAGCTCTGCTGTGCGGGCATTCTCTACCTGGGCATGACCGGCGTCATCACCGCCCTCGTCATCTACCTCATGCTCTGAAAATCACCATCCCCATGCAGCGGCCTAAGCCCTTCCAACCAGGCATCATTTTAGATTCTGTACATATCCGCTTGATTTACCAAGAGGCGCCCCTCGATTTCGCACAGCCTTAGTTTGCATTTCTTTGTTTCAGACTCATATTGTAAATTACGATTCACAATCTTTTTTCCAAATGTGCTTTTATCGGTTGATTCTGTAAATTGTTTGTTTCCCTGTTTTTGTGTGTTTGCGTTTGAAAAAAATGTACATGGAAATCAGTACAAATGTAAAAAAGACAAGGATGTAAAAATCAGAGAGGTGAAAAAGGACGGAGAACATAGCGTGGAGGTTTCTGAATCGTTTTCTTTGCTCTATTGACCATTGGGTCCTTGGCCAGACAGCTCTTCAGAGGCCGCTTCTTGCTGCTGCGACGGGTCTGAATCACCCGACGAGGACCAGTGTAAAGGCCAGGGTAGGAAAAGCGTGAAGGGCCTGGAAGCTGACCGGCGTCCTTGTTGAGGTGGTCAGCATACTCCTTGTTGAGTTCGGCAGAGTAGAAGCGCTCGCCGGAGGCCTTGCTGCTGCTGCCCGCCACAGACACCGGTTGCGCCCACGCAACCCCACCGTAGAAGTGCTGCGGCACTTGATCTTGAGGTCGCGGTCGCTTGGTGCCGGCGTTGAAGTGCTGGAGCACCTGAGGGCTGTTGCGGAGTACGGGGGCAGCGGGGGCCTCGTTCTCCTTGCTCGGGCCAGGGTTCAGCGTCTTGCGTCGCCTCGGCACCTGCGGCACCCGAAACTGCGGCGACAGCTGAGGCATTTCCGTCACCTCCACCTCACTCCCAATACCCTCTACAATCAACTCCTCCCTCCTCACCACCATCCTTGACCATCTTGCCCGTGGCCTTGACCAGCTCCTCCAGGTCCTCCACGAGGCGCAGTTCCTTCTCATGATGCTGCGTAGAGACTGATGATCGGTGAGACATGGTCAGAAATAGAGTATATGGTACTCCCAGAGAATCAGACCTTCTTATATCCTGCCCAGCCAATTACAACCGCCATAAAAGCAGCCATCTCAACAAAAGGCCACACACCCACCGCACCCATTTACAATTAGATCATCTGCTGTAACAGACTTCTAAAGCAGATGGCTCATCGTAAAATGGCGCCTTTGATACTTTTTGATAACCTTCAAAGCCTCCCTTGCAGATATCGGATTGAGATGTGCCTCTGATGCATGTCGTAAAGAAGGGGAGAGTGAAACTGCATTGGGCTGGCTAGCCTTCAAAGCCCCCTTGCAGAAATTAGAGGGGAATTAAGGTGTGTGAATCAGGCAATCATAGAGGCATTAAGGCGCCCCTCTAAAGCATAGAGCAAAGAAGAAGGGGTGAAACATCTAGGTGTTGGCTACACACCACAGTTTTACCGCAAAGCCCCCTTTGTGCAGAGGGGAGTGAAGGGGTGTGGAGAGTAAAGGCGGGACTCCTCGACGTATTGAGGCGTGTCTCTGCTGTGTGGGGCATTTCAGAGCGGGGGTGAAACAGCATGATGCCGGCTAAATCCCCTCTCTGCAGGGAAGAGTGGAAGGGAGATTTGACGACGTCTTGCTGAAAGGATAAGCGCTGTTGGGTGCTGAATTAAGAGGGAAGAGTGAAAGTCAAGGTTTGATAGTAGTGAGTAATTTGAGGAGAGGGAAGGGGATAGTTTACGATGTCTATGCTAGAACAGGATTGAAGCGCGCGTCTCGGGTGCTGAACTAAAGAGGGCAAGAGTGAAACCTCGCCCTCGCGTGGGCGGGGAGGTGAAGGGAGAAGGGGAAAAGGAGGATAGAGTAGGACCAAAAAGGCCTAGTGGTCCGGTATCCCGCCTAGCCTACTGGTCTAAGGCGCCCGCCTAGCGCCAAGCCCGCCTGAACAGGCGGTCAAGCCTCCTCAAGTGTGATCAGTACAAGACCTAACCAGGCTTGGCGGATACCTATTGCTCTTTTTTACAATTTTTATTTATTTATTTATTTTTATAATGACGGTGGATAAAACGGCAGTCCTTGAAATAGATAGTCCTAGCAGCAGTGGATTGAAAAGCTCCTCTCAGGCTCTGAGCTAAAGAGGACGGAAGTGAAACATCACGCAACCGCCACGCCCTTGAATAGACAAGCTTGTCCCTCAATCTGCCCTTCGAATCTTTTTCCTTCAATCTGCCAGCCAATGAAGTAAAATTTCTTGACCTTATAAGTCGATAAGGCATGAGTAAAGACGGGTTCATCCCGTCCTTACTCATGCTTTATTTGTGTACCGTCAAACAGCAGCACACAAGGGCAGCCTGCTTGTTCATTAGATGTTTCTGTCGTAAATTTTAGCTGCTAATAAATCCCATTCATTCAATTGATCTGTCGTTTCCCAACCATATCTTACTGATAGACTGCCTGTGCAAAAGAAAAACCAGGGTTGGTTGGTGTTTTACAATTTGCTAGTCATAGAGCCGACGCGCTTACAAAGCAGCATACCCAGGCGGTCAATCACGATGCTTGCCGCAACAAACAACTGGGAATACAAAAAAGGGGAAACAAAAAAAAACAGGGAATAGGTAAAAAGAGGAAGGAAGTGCGAGTGCAACGTCGCATTGACGTTGCTTGGAAGTGCGACGTTTGGAGCGATTAGATTGAGATGGGCGTTTTGTACGACTTTTCCTTGATGCAGTGTTCTTTTTGCGAGATTGCTGTGCAGTTGCTTTGCTTATGAATCGGCCATGGCTGTCTCAAGGTCGAGCCTTTGCTGCTTTTACACGTCAACTGCTTTTCTGACTTGTCCTCACTGTCCTGCTTCGTCTGCCGCCTTGCATTTTTCTCCCAGAGCGTTTCTGTCTGCTGCTGACTTGAGAAGAGTCCTGAAGAGTTTGTTCCACAGGTTCCACAAAGTCATCGCTGAGATATGTTGCAATTCCTGCCATGTTTATGCGCTAAATTATTTCCTCAGATTTATAGTTTTCTGAGGTCAGCAAAACAGTAGCCCACACAGAACAAAAATCAATATTTTATTTGTGAGATTAATTTAATACCAACTATTTTGTTTTTACAGCCCGGCTTGGCTAAAATTTGTCAAAATGTATTGGGTTGCTGTGAGCTTTTAAATAGTTGAAATTCGTTCACATTGTCAGGGAACCTTGCCCTAAGCATCTAGTCTATGTCATGAAAAGGAGAGCTCATCAAATGCAAATTTAGGCATTTTATGATTGATTGAGTGTAGAGAGCTAGAACAATTATTGTTTAAAAATGTGCCAAGTAAATTGAAAGCGTTTGAAAATGGCAAAATAAATGTCTGTGGACCCCTCTAAAGCAAGTTTTTCAGGGCTGTTCCAGGGGCAAAAATGTCCATATTTTTCATTTCTGGGAATATTTTTAATATCACTTTCCTACTTTGGGCTCATTTTTCCAATGATTACAAAAATTATAAAAAAGAAAAATTTAATATTTTCAAAACTCAAATTTCATAGCTAAAAATATGAAATAATGCAATAAATTTATACTGTTTTGAAAGAGCAAACTCTCTCGGTCCCAAAAATGTCTTTAAAATTTTTATTGGTTAAGTTTGAGGCTAGTTATGGGCAAAAATGTAAAGGAATCTTAGCTACCAAACTGGCTGCAGCCTGTGCTAAATCTGAGTCTCCTTATCATTTTGGGCCATAACTTGCCTAATTTTATGGTTAAAAAGCTCATATTAAAACACAAAGTATAAAATTGTTTCCTCTATTAATTCAGTAAACTATAATCAAAAACAAAATATCCCACAAACTGCTTGCCTTTGCATGTTCTTAGCAAAAGATTTGATTTTTTTCTTAAATCGCAATTTTTCTAGCTCTTTTCACTCAATCAATCATAACATACCTGAATTTGTACCTGCTTTTTAGGACATAAACTAGAGACTTAGGGCAAGGTTTCCTGAAAATATGAATGACTTTCAGTTATTCTGAAGCTCACTACAACTCAGTACATTTTGACCAATTTTAGCCGAGCTGGGCTGTAACTAATCTCTGTTTGTTAATTCTTTCCAAAGCTTAAGCACAGTACTGAACAGTGCCACAGCGCCCTTATATAATGGCCAGTTGCACTGAGCAGCTCCCATGGCCTGATATGTAGCTACACCAAACATTCATCAGAACACCGCTCTCACATAGCGCGATTTCAATGTACTGCTCCACCCATACTTGTCCCAGTGCAGTGAGGATGAGCCCATCAGAACAATGCCACATCGCCATTCAATGATGGGCAGTAGCACTGCGCAGCTCCCATGGCCTGATCTGTAGCAACACCAAACATGCATCAGAACACCGCTCTCATGTAGCGCGATTTCAGTGAACTGCTCCAACCATGCTTGTCCCAGTCCAGCGAGGATGGGCCCATCTGAACAGTGCCACAGCACCCTTCAATCATGGGCAGTTGCACTGCGCAGCTCCCAGGGCCTGATCTGTAGCAACACCAAACATGCATCAGAACACCACTCTCATGTAGCGTGATTTCAGTGTACTGCTCCACGCATGCTTGTCCCAGTGCAGTGAGGATGGGCCCATCTGAACATTGCCACAACGCCATTCAATCATGGGCAGTTACACGGCACAGCTCCCATGGCCTGATCTGTAGCAACACCAAACATGCATCAGAACACCACTCTCACGTAGCGGGATTTCAGTGTACCGCTCCATCCATGCCTGTCCCTGTGCATTGAGGATGGGCCTATCTGAACAGTGCCACAGTGCCCTTCAATCATGGGCCGTTGCACTGCGCAGCTCCCATGGCCTGATCTGTAGCAACACCAGGCATGCATCAGAACACCGCTCTCATGTAGCACGATTTCAGTGCACTGCTCCACCCATGCTTGTCCCTGTCCAGCGAGGATGGGCCCATCTTAACAGTGCCACAGCACCCTTCAATCATGGGCAGTTGCACTGCGCAGCTCCCATGGCCTGATCTGTAGCAACACCAAACATGCATCAGAACACAGCTCTCACGTAGCGCGATTTCAGTGTACTGCTCCACACATGTTTGTCCTAGTGCAGTGAGGATGGGCCCATCTGAACAGTGCCACAACGCCCTTCAAGCATGGGCAGTAGTAACACCAAACATGCATCAGAAAACCGCTCTCACGTAGCGCGATTTCAGTGTACTGCTCCACCCATACATGTGCCAGTGCAGTGAGGATGGGCCCATCTGAACACTGCCACAGCGCCCTTGAATCAGGGGCAGTTGCACTGCGCAGCTCCCATGGCCTGTTATGTAGCAACACCAAACATGCATCAGAACACCGCTCTCATGTAGCGCGATTTCAGTGTACTGATCCACCCATGCTTGCTTGTCACAAGACACAATGAAGGGAGGAGAGTCCAATTGAGACATAAGGACTGAGATGAACACCTGGAGAGGCAACGGTATGTCCCCCCTCCACCTTCTGCCGTCCACCGAAGGCCATGCTGTCCAGTCCATTCACTGAAGGTTGGAGAGTCTACTCAACCCTTCTGACTATCAGAGGACTGTGCGTCTTCCTTGACTACTACTGCAGCTTCCACAGTCACTTTGTGGACAGCCTCAAGGAGGAACAGTTGCATCTAGACCAACTTGTTGCTTCTGGATCAACCAGAGCTCCTCCTGCCTGCTCAGCTTCAGCTACGGCAAGCCAGACATCCTGGGTGGCATACACTGCGACTGCTGCCGCTTCTTGCTCACCTTCAACAACAAGGCCACCGGCGTATTCCGCCTCAAGCACAGCACCTAACCCAGCCTCACTCTGCACGACTGCAGTTCTGCTTCCCACCCAACATACTCATCAGCGTGAAGCAGTCCAAATCCAGCTTTGCCTTCGTCTTCTACTTTGGCCACTTCATGACCAAGCCCAGCGTCATGCAGCGCGGCCTCTTCAAGGCCACCGCAATCCGACACAGGCTCTGTCAATCTTTCGGGCCACATCATGCCCTCCCCTCAGTATGATGGCAGCCCTGGACTCCGCCTATGGGAACCGGGACGGCTTGTCCAACAACTTCCGCTTGGATATCGAAGAATGGCGCTTCCAACCCCAATTAGTCACCCACTAGATTTGCACTTCAAGTGACATGCAGATCTCTTCCTTCTCGCTTCTTTCGACTTCAAACAGCGGCCACATATTGAGAGTCAGTTTTGCGCCTCATGTTTGCCCTGGCAACCAGATCAGTGCCCGCCTACCCTGCCTCGCCACCGCCCGGCCCATTGTCAATCGAGGTGACAAGAACTGTTTATTCTGCAGCACCATCTCATGCTGTCATCCTTCTATCAACCCCTTGGTCCTACTAGTGACACGGCCGGAGCTCACCCATACACCTACCAAATGGTTCAGCTGAAGGCTCAAAGCCTCCATAGACCCAGAAGGAAGAAACTCAACTGCCTTCTTCCTCGCCGGCGAAGGAAGTCGCCTGAGGACTGTCTCCGCCTGTCCCCATGGTCGTCCTCGATGGTCATCATTGACCAATCAAGAGGCATTCAACCGTCATCGGCCGAGGAGTGTCAACTTGGACACAAGCGGACTAGCAGGTGAGGATGCTAGTCCTCGGCCACTAGCAGACACGTCAATGGTGAAGGAACTAGACAGAGCCTCAAACTGCACAGCTAGTTCCCGCCCTCGCGCTGACATCCTGGCTCTACCCAAGCCCCGTTCAGGCCCACCTAGCGCCAAACCCGCCTGCTCAGGCGGTCAAGCCTCCTCGTGG